>MNPL01022094.1:13398-30043 GCA_002081605.1 Tropilaelaps mercedesae
CGTCGCTGCGGCGTCGTTGGGAAAGTCACCGTTCTCTGGCAATTAAGACAGACACTCTCTCGCTATACCTCTCTCTCTCTCTCTATCTCTCGCTCTCTTTTCCATTGCTACGAATCTACTATGTAGGCCTGGCACCTACTGAGGGAAAGGGTTGCACCGCGCTGTGAGTGTAGACCTCCACCGACCCCCCCTTCCCCCCCGTCAGACGCTGCTGACTACCCCCACACACACACACACACACACACACACACACACACACACACACTTTGCCAACGCCGTTTGTAGGCCACGCCTACTCGCGGAACAGGACCAACTCACCCTGGTTGGTGTGTACCCCCCCATTGCCCCCGTGCCTCCCAACGCTCGTCCCTGTCAGAACCCAATGCCCCCTCAGAGGCAAGCCCCTGTACGGGCCCCCAGCGGCATATCCCTTGCCCCCCTCGGTGTGGGGATGAGTCCCCGGCCCCTGCCTGCCTGCGTTCCCTGAAGCCGAAGAAGGCGCTGCAAAAGCTTCACCATCAAGAGCAGCAGCAGCAGCAGCAGCCGCTGGCAACGGCGCCCTCCTACAAAGCTTCGTCGTCGTGGCCAAGCAGCACCCGAATGGAGGAGAAGACTCGTACTAGAACAAGAAGATCTAGTCCAGCCAACTAGAAAGCAACGCCTAGAATACAAGCGTAGCACATAGCCTATTCCAGGTGTGCGTTCCAACATTTATTTCTATAAATTCATCTGCAATCACAGAGAGAGCGCGAACATCTTACGGGGAATGCAACGGGGGGATGAGACGCGGCGGCCGTCGCTGCGCTGAACAACAAGAACAAAAGTACCGAATAAGCCGGCCAATAATAATTCGGCCAATAGAATGAATACGCACAAGGCAACCCCCGTTTTTCCTCGGCGCACTGCTCATAAACACACACACACACACACACACACACAAAAAACACGCGCCTTCCCCGTCCCCTGTTTGGCAACGAGTGAGCACTCAATGGGGATGTACCCCCGACTTCTTGGCATTCTAGAGAACAAATCTAGTCATAATGGCACAGGCATCGCCCGATGTCATGACCGCCATATTCGATTTGGATGCGAAATCTCAGGCGGCGACTGTGTCGGCCCCAACTCATCATGATCACGTCTCGGCGCTTCCGAGAGCAGCCTCTGGCGACATGAACGAGCGCCGTAAACGATCAAATAATAACTTCGAAATATCCGTTCCTTAAGCGAGCGACAGTTGATCAGGCCCAATAGGGCACCAGCAGTTTATTCGAAGGGACGTTTTCGTCTCTGCTTTGTCGGCAATGATACGAGGCTGGAATTCATCCGCAATCATCGAACAGATCGTCCAGTCATGTCGTGTTCTCTCTTTCTCTTCGAGGATCCCTACGGCAAACTGTTGTACGCCCAACCGCCCGCTTGTTCTAGCCGTCCTGATGGCTGCTTACATACTGGTGGCGCCACCAACGGCTGTTGGGCGAACTCGCTCTCTGCTGCTGAAGACGAACGAGCGTAAGCAGCGAGTCAACACTTGTCTAGGACGCTGAATAAACCGAACGAGAAGGTAAATATTTTAACGGCTATTCCCGATCGGACGATGATGAGCAGTCGAACTGCCTGATAGGCCCCCGGCTCTTTGCGTCGATGTCCAGAAGAGTCTGAGCCGTTCCACTAAATAATAGAAGCTAATCAACACCTGTCGCGCATCGAATCGCTGTACGGCGCTGTTCACGTTTCTAGCGTCGTAGGCTTCCTCTTGAGCCAACGTTCTATAATACTGCGCGTCCACGAAAAATTCTACACTCTCACGGACGAACGAATGTATATCGTACCCTTTCTATGAGAGGAGGGCATTCGTTGTTTTTTCCATGAAAAAAAAAATAGGCAAGACACAACGAAGTCCGTTCTCACTTTTAGCGTCTACGCTAATATTCATTTTCTGATTGTTATCGCTAGCGCACGGATATCTGCGCGTCTCCGTGACGCTGTGCCGTACCTCCCGACAAAATTTAATTCACCCGCCACAGCACTTTGATGACGCTCGCTCCTGTGTCCACGTGTAAGTTTGGAAAACTGAGCCGTCGGAGGAAGCTTTTGTGTTTCGTTTGTAGCAAACGACTGCATTCGAAAACGAGTTACCGTCTCCGACAATGTCGACTGACCACCATCTCGAGACTCCCACCGTCATTACATTGCGAACTTCAAAACATTTCCGAACGCGGCGCCCACTGCGGCCGCAATGTTCACGGCGTGCTAATCTTAACGGGCCGGTGAGGAGTTGGAATTGCGGACAAATTGTGCCCCGTGCTTTTGGTCGCGCTTGATTGTAGTGCTTTTTGCTTTCTCATTGTGGGGGTTGCTTAGCCGACGATTAGTAATTACCCCACTGCAGCTCACTCAACTGAATGCCGTATTACGATTATTACGGTCATTTCTCTGACACGTTATATCTATTCATTATTATTCTTATTATTATTATGACTATTACTATCATATTACTACGATACTATTACTTGTATTATTTATAGTTTCATATATATATATATATATATATATATATATATATGTATTCGGCAACAAAATAAGATTAACGCGCTGTGATAACTAAACGAGAGGCGCGTCAGCAGGCCTCTCCAAAAACGAATTCGCTTTTGGGGTGCGCTACGCTAGTACGCTGGTAATATAGTTCAACTGGAGACGATATCTTCTCACAGACCGAAGCTGGTCTGCAAGTATTTTCCTCTAATCTCGTTGGAACCGAACTGAGGCTAATATAACTGGTGAAAATAAAAGAAACTCTTATTTGAACCGCTGTCACTATTATTAGCGGTGTATTTTTTCCTAATTTATTCTACAACAAAACTATTTTTAAGAAGTAATATTCCAGTAACTGTATGGCAGATTGGTGCACGAATAAATCGCAACGTAAACGACCAGCCTTATACGAAGGCAAAGGCTCTACGACATTTCCCTTGTAACAAAAAATGTATCATTAATTATACTTATCATTTGTATTAATATTATCTTGTAGTGCGACTCAGCAACATATAAGTACATACGAAAATAAATAAAACGCACATATATATATATATATGTATATATATATATACGTCGTTTTTTGCCCAACTAACGATTAACAGCCAAAAGTTGTAACAAATAAATCCCTATCAAAATTATATTTACACGTGTCTACATAGCATGGTCATGTTATCGCAAAAGCTAGTTTGCCAGTGATAAGTATTATACCTGTGTGGTCATCTCCACGAAAGCGGTTTGACGAAAACGCCTTCTGTTTTTTACCCGAACATGATATGCACACAATTATTTTCAACCGCTAACGGTCTACTCATAATAGAGAAGACGAACGTAACCACGGACGTCGACCAAAAAGGGGGTAGATAGTTCACTTCCGTTTCGGGACGTGTTCTTCGCATAATACCAAATAAACGCGACCCGTATGTAAAAACGGAAATGAAACCATTATGAAAAACGCTTGCATCAACCCGTGACAAAGACCCACTACAAGAATTACATCCGTGTGTACCTACGATATCCGACGTGGGAGGCCATTTTGCAAAAGTCAACTCCACTTGAAGCACCGCGTGCCCTTAGTACCTCGCAGTGTTTTCCAATCTCATTAGGGTTTCCTCAAGTTCGTAAACATTAAAACATAATGTGCGAATGAAGAGAAATATATTAAAATGTGTTTGAATGTTCATCGTGCTTGGCCTCTGCCGCTGTATGTGCGTTTACCATTCGTTACTTTGGTGGTACAGACCGTCAAGGGCAAACGAAGAGAGAGACAGTCTGCTCGTACTTATATACGTGGCACTCCAGCATGGCTCAGGGAGCGTCCTTCGATGCACAAACGGTAAACAAAGCTGTTTGTTGCTCTTTTTGCTACCAGTCCGATTACATGGTGCTGCTGTACAACAGATAACTGACTAATTCTATAAAAGGCACTTTCAAGTAGATTTCTAGATGAACTGGAATAACACAATGAAACTAAACATTTCATTTTTGTTGCGCAAAATCCGACAGATAAAACACAGTTTTTAGTTTATTTTGAAAATATAGCAAAGGCTCAATCGGAACGAAAATAAACCCAAATTTGCCGTTGCAACTCTGCCAGCCGCAACAAAATTGATGAAATATTTGCCCATCGAATAACATGTAGTATTCGCGCTTGCCATGGTCACCACGATTTAGCTACGATTTGGGCTACGATTTAGCTAACCAATTTAATAAAAACGATTAAGAGCATTTAAAGCACAGCCTACCTCATGACAGCAGGAGATACAAGACCTACTGTCTCAGGCCTTATGAGCTGTTTCCCAAAAATGTTAGCCACGTTTTTGAATGTTTGAATTTTGAATGTCAACTAGATATGTTCGCTTTCTATGGGTATGAAAAATCGCATATTCAAGTTCTTCTTGAACACGTAGGATTAATACTCTCTCGGGATGGAGTTCTTTAAAGAACTCCGGAATGGATCATGCCACGGCTAAATATAGACACGACCTTTAACAATGAAGCTCTGCCCATTACCGCTGATGGGTTAGAGAATAGTGCTCACGAGTACCTATTAAATTATCACCAATGCAAATATCCATTTATCCTCTTCGAGATGAAGCTAATCTTCGAAGTACCATCATTTTTGTAAACGCACGCACGCGCTCGTAGTCAGTGAGCAGGATGCGTTTGACCTCTCGACATGTCGAGCCCATATTTCTCAAAAAGTCGTAGTGAAAATAATAATAACAATAATCGATAACGAAAGCCGAACAATTTAACATTTGTTCTCAGTATTATTTTCCATTTTGCGTAGTATTACGAGGGTGGAAGAAATTAGAATGGATACACGTTTAATGGCCCCGACCAGTGTGTCTTTGGCGTGATTGGCGTATGATTAGCATTTTCTGGGACTTTCACTGAAAAAACCCTGTTGTGACCTTACCTGGTGTGTGATGAGGCCACTGGGTCCGGAAGGAAGACTGGGGAACCCGAGTCGACTGGAGGTGTTCGCTGTTGGGGGTCTGGCTAGAGGGGGTTAGCGCCCCTTGAGAGGGACTAAGGCTTAGGGGGGAAATGCAGTGAGGGCTGGAAGCCAATGGCGCGCCCTGCCCGACCTGGTTAGGGCCTAGCGGACTCGCAGGGCCTCCCAAACCCTTCTCCTGCTTTGGTTGCAACATGCCCTTGTGTGCCATGTACGATAACGAGCTGGTGTCACCGCCTGAAACGAGTGCAAATAGGTCCGTTGTGGACCCAGGAGCAGTGTTAGTTACATTAACATCTTCAGGTGTATATTTAATAGTTTGACATGTAATGCTGTTTCTATCAACCAAATTATAAGTTCATTTCTTCTTCTTATTATGAATTATTATTAAGTTTATTTCTTATGAATAATATTAATATATTTAGTATAATAAAGCTCCATTCTAGACTATATAAGTCGTTTATTTACGTTCTCTCAAGTGAAAAACTCACACGGAGTATAAGAATATGGTTGGAACAGAAGTCTGAAATTCCGCCACTTAGATAGTATCTAGCATCTACAACTATTGAATCAATTGCTTGTTAAATAGCTTCGTTGTTATCTCTTAAATGTTTGGGCCGTTGCGCGCAACGGTTGCTTAATGATGCTATTCATAAATCGCTTTCATGTTGCGCATGCCACAATGAGCAAGTATGCTTAGCAGGCGTGCGACGCGGTGTCCAACGCTTAACATAAGCGGCTCTTTAGAATTATGGCACCGACGTCAAGAGTACCCTTGCCGAGCGAAATCGTCAAGCAATTACCTGTGATTTTGCTGCGTGCACAACGATGCTATAGTTCTGCAACAACTTTACAAAAAACGGCGCACACTCGAAGCAGCATGAGCGTGTTTAAGCACCCCAATCTGGCAGTTATTTAACAAACCCAATGAACGAATGAATTACTGCTCGGACGCGATGGTCTACTTTGAGATGAATGTGGAAGACCATGTTCAAGTATCAGCATCCTCATCGAGTCGACGAAAATCGCTTGTATAGCAATAGTCCAGCCACATATAACTTAGCCGTAGCAAACATGGACGACAGAAACACTCAAATCAAAACACTCAGTGCGGCTCCGGAATAAAAGCTCGCTAGGTACATCTTTGTCGCTTGCATCTCGTCCAGAGCACGTACAATCTGAAGGCAGGCCGTTTACGAACTTCGTTTGCTAACTCAGTTCTTTCACAGCTAAGCGTCGATGAAGTAACCAATTGCAAACTTATGCAACTAAGTTGTTCCATTCGATGTTGCTTTAGTGCCGTGTAAGTGTAGCTGGGCCATGCACGACGGCTATCGACAACGAGAAACGATTGCAAAAATGGCTTTTGCGTGCGTCATTTTCGCCCTAGGCTGCTTTCTAATATTCTCCGGTGGGGTCTGCCAACCAGCCTCACGTATACATACATACCCATTGACGTCAAGACACAGTGAGGGACACGGAGGGGGCAAACTAACCCTACCCCATTGGCGATAGGGGTTATGGTCGAGGGGCCAACGTGTTTTCGGCACACTCTCCACTGGCCAACTGTCATAAACAAACGACCCCTAAAACGACTAGCGATTAGGCCAAACGTTAATGTGCAAAATTTTCCTACACATCTATATAAATAGTAAGTACAAGCCGTTCCGTCGGCTTGTCGACATCACCCCCCAACACACACGCACGCACACACACACAGCCGTCGTTCGGCCGCGTGTAAGGGCGCCATTATGAAATGTCCAAGCGTCCACTAAATATGGCGTATATCAAGCTACGTTCTCAGCGTATGTATGTGTGTGCCGACAGATAATAATTGTCATCTCGTGTAATTAAAAGGTAAGTGCCGCTGTCGACGGAGCTCTCAGGTTAGCGCGAGCTGATCATCGCGTAGCCATCCATCCTCCGCGTGTGCTTTGTGGACTCTGGACACGCTGACACGGGCGTATGTCACTCCTTCGTGACGATGCGTACATCAACGGAACGCCGCCGACATTTCGAGCGACGGACCACCACCGAGCGGGTCACTGGCGGCCATACTCGACCAACCCCCCTTCCTCCTCCTCCTCCTCCTCCTCCTCCTAGCCTCACTGTCGGGTGGCCCCTCTGCAGTCCACTCGCGCGTACCGCAAGTGTAGTGTGATGTGGGACGGTAATTTTATAATGTGTCTCTGCCCACTTCCAGAGGGCCAGCTCGTCTAGCCACCCTTCCCCCCCGCCCCCCTTGAACGCCGCTGACCGAGGAAAGCCCCAGAGAGAGAGAGAGAGAGAGAAGGGGGCTCTCTTCCTTTTATAATGGTGGGTGAGGTCTGCACAGAGACGGGGGTGTGGATATAGGCACGTCGGGAACAAGAGCAGAAGCTAACGGTGGCGGACATATCTCTCTCTCTCGCCATCTCTCTCTCGCTCTCTCTCACCATCTCTCTCTCTCTCTCTCTCTCTTACTGCCACCACCGTCCGCCACAAGAGTGAGATCCGTCCAGTAGCAGATGGATATTGGCGCTAATTAAAAGTGTTTTTAGTTCTCAGTGTCTTTGCCCCCGAGTGCTAGGCTAGACTTGATGCGGTGCAGGGCTACTTTCTATCGAGAGGCGACTGAATCCTGCTTCCACTGGGTGGCCCGATGGTCACTCTGTACCTTGCCAGTGCTGAGAAGGGGTCCTGTTGGTTGTACCGCATAGCGGAACGAGGAGTATATATATATATATGTGTGTGTGTGTGTGTGTGTGTATATATACACACACGCCATCCCATACGACACGCATAGCATACCGAAGCTCTGCCCTTGTCGCGGCGGCTCTGCTCAGGGTTCTGTGTGAGTTCCCTTCAACTCACTTTCTGCGCTTTGCAGTGTGAGAGATGCGTTCTCACCGGTAGAATAGAGATCGACGGGTTTCGAGCACCGCCAACAGGACCAAGACAGTGTGTGCGTGTGGGCCTGCGGGCTTTCACATGTGTCCTGCACCAGACCTCGGCAGGACCGCAGGGACGCAAGCGTCTTACCGTCTGTCTGCGTCTAGATAGGCGCTCGCCGGTGGCTCGAGGCGGCGGCGGCGGCGGCGGCGACGAACTGACTAAAAAAAACACTAACCCTAAAAATGGGACATTGAACGACATACGGCTTCGCACCTGAGCGCGACGATAGGTATCAGGTAAGCTGCAGGCGGACCAGGTTAGGACCGCATAGTGGGCGTACACGCCTCTGCAAGAGAATCGTCGCAGGCGGACGCTAAGGAGAAAGAAGAGCGTCGTATCTCTCATTGGTACTGGCTAGCCTAGTGCAGCGTCGCCCAGAGACGTGGCCGGTACCCACTGACAGCAGAGAGCTTTCATGAAGGCAAACGGATTGCGTCATGAAATTGTTTGCAACGGCAGGGAAAAACTCTGAGCTGTTTATTGACTCCCACACTGTTTGTGCGAACCGATTTCGTTGATAAGCGCGCTCGGCCACCAGTGGCGGTCGGTGCGCCGTTCAGACAATGCGCGAACGTCCGGTTCGGCCAAGGGACTCGTTCAGAAACCACAGTTCTGGATAAGGAGCAGATGCCGCTAAAAGCATGAATCGTCCCTAGAATGTACCGCAGTAGCTTAATAGACCTGGTGAGCTTCTTCCAGCATCGAGCGTCCGATCTGAACGTGAAAATCGCTGCAAACATGCGTGAGTCTTCGTGAGCGTTGAAGAGCTGAGACTGACTGTTGATTTGATTCGAAACAAATTTGAAACGTTGTTTTTTTTTTTGCTGTTGTTGAGAAGGTTTAGTGGATAAGTGAATAGACGAGAAGTGGTTTCGAACGACGTGAGGTATAAATGCATAATCTTATATAGCCTGTTCTTCTGTTCACACTTCTGAGCAGGATCTGGTTGCTTTACTGAAACGCGTCTTACTGATATTCATGGGATGCCGGCCGCCGAATCACGATTTCTCATTGAAGTTGCGCACGGATTCAATTGAAGTTCGCCTTTGTCTTTTTGAAACGATGATGTCCAAGGGTTCGCTTACCGCTGATGTCAATCGACATATCGAGTAATCGAAAAATCGCACCATTTTTGGACATTCATAAAATCACTTGCGGTCGAAAAAATTCATGCTTTATTTGCGGAGGTTCCTACAAATCGTCGTTCAGGATCTAATTTGTGCTGCTTATAAGCTTTTTAAGTATTTGATTTTGCTTAAATTTTCAGATAGCATAGATTTAAAGAATGTACTGAGGCGTTTCGGCAGGATCTGTTTCAAAATAGCACACACACACACACACACACCACACACTGGCACTGTGTGTGAAAATTCTCTAACAGCCATGCGTTTATTGGACTCTTATCCAAAGAATCCACCAGAGCGTAACGTCTCTCCCATACTTATCTTAATGTTTTTGATAAAAAAAAATTACATAAAGATAAAAATACTGAAAGTGATTATGATACACACTAATTGTGTTCCACACGAACTGCCGAACCGATTCCAGTTTTCCGTGGAAAAATTGAAGAATCTCAACCACGCGTCATTCCATGAGTGACTGGAAAGTTCTAACATTTTTCGGTCACCTTTCATTGTTTCCACGCGTTCAGTGTCAGTAAAATATTTTGAAAATGACATTCTTCTAGGAGGTATCCTAGTACAGGGTGAATCGGTCGTCGCTCACCTTTCTGGATATGAGACGTCGTATGGTGATCCAATGACATTTTACTCTGCAATGGAAAAATGCATTATAATACGTGTTAGTACATTTCGTTTGCCACGTAGTAGACCATATCTGAGTGTACATTCACAATAATACCTAATAGAGCCGAGACAATTGCGACCTAATGTCAGAAATCATCATCATCGACTTCTAAACCGGTTGCGTTCATCGCCGTCCCGATAGAAAGAACTACTACGCACGCACGCACGCACGCCCAATCGCTGCGGCGGCAGTAATTTCTGCGGAAATGTCGCAGTCAACTGACAAACACGCTCATCACTGCGTAATTGTGCCCTCTGGAAAAGTTCACCGCTTGAGCATCGGGCAAGCTTTTCCAGTAAAGCCATTTTCGTTCCACGCCCACTGCCGCCCCATAGTCTACGCAGTTCGTATAGGCGCGGCTGCATCGATGGCGCTCTATTCAGCTTCAATTTAGCATCGAACGAGATACTCCATAATTCATAGCCACACTAGTTAGTCGCACATCGATGCGTTTTCTAGCGACTCTGTGTAAACGTTTGGCCGACGAGGCTGCTTAGAAAAATTGCTCTCGTTTTGACGATTTTCCACCGGGACACAGACGTCCTGCGAACGAACGTTCTCACCCGGCTGGACAGGCCATCCCGAAGGGGGAGACTGGTTGTCGCGTAGGTTTCGGTATTTGGTCGCGACTAGTCTGGAATCGCCGAGTTTCTCGACGACCACCCATTACAAAGCGCGTCGACCCTGCATCAATACGACACGATTGTGACACGGCGTTTCGGAGTTTATTGTGCGGGCGGTCCCGGCCTTCGGGGTTGTCCTCGACGTCGGCCTGGACAAGCAGCTTCGGGCGTTCGACATGATCGACATGGTGGCGACATGGCTGCTCGCGCGCGGCTCTTCGCCGGCCTCCAGCCTGCCGCCGTCTGGACGGGAAACTCTGTCCACAGACAAAACCACTCCCCAACGCATGCTCAAGCGCTGCTGAGCGAGTTCCGCATCGTGATTAAGTAACGCCGTCGTCATCGTCCCAAAGCGAGGAGGTTGCGGCCGGTTTCTGACGGTCAACCCCATCATCTCTAGCGGCACAAACACCAGCAACAGCAGCAGCAACAACAGCAGCAGCAGCAAGAACAACATCGCTCCATCTTCGACAGGGTCGAGTTTGTTCTCCGGCCGAACCGTCGAGATGGACGAGGTCGAGAAGCCGCCAGTGGGGGGCGCTCAATCGTGTGTTTTCACGCATCGGTGTCCGACACGCCTATCCGCTACTTTCTAGTTTACCGCTTCGGTTGACCCTGTCTGGAATGGCGTGGAACATATCGGCGTCGCGCCGCGTCGCCTCGCCTGGACGACGACATCAAAGGATGGACGCTGCTCGTCGCTACACTCCGAAGGGAAATGTACACACGCCTGACGATGCATTTGATTATGCGACCACCGGCGTGTCTTGCCTGGGTCGAGCTGGCAGCCAATTACACCCGTCGAGGGGGGGCGTGTGTTGTCGTAGAAAAATCAGACACTCAGCCTAGAGAATTAGGTAGGAAGGGGTTATCCATCTCAACCGTTCTCTGCAGGGCGTTCGGATTGACGCCAAGCTAAAAGCCTCGCGTCAATCCGGCTAACTTGAACACATGAGCAGTCATGCGAGATTTTGCTTCGACCGTTCCAGTGTTGGTGATTGTCTGCCGGCTCAGACCCCCCTCCGAGATCAGTTCGGATGCGTTCTCGTTTCTAGTTGATTCGTTCTTCCATTTTGAGTGATGGGAAACTTCCGAGAGATCGATGCGCTGTGACCGTTTGACCTCTCGGTATGAGGTCCCTTTGGCATTCGTTGGCGGGAACAGGTTCATCACAGCCGAGGACGGGTTTGAGCCGCATGTCCAAGTCGAAATTGTTCGCGCGCGAGAGTTCGGATAAACTCATTTGAACGTTCAATGTCACACAAACCAGCCCTCGTGATGCGTTTATTGATTTTCCACACTCAGATTTCCAGTCTGGGACGAGGCAGCTGCCATTGGTTAGTTAGCGATAGAAATGCAAACTTCTTCATGTATTCGATGTTGGCTTTTCGTTTGTCCGTCGAGTTATTATTATGTCGACCTTGGCCTCGTGCAGCTACAGATCGAAAATCGGACATTCTCGGACATCGGAGTCGACTGGAGTTTCGTGAATTTCCGTCTCTATACAAACCGAATGAGTCGCCGTTCACTACTCAGAACTACTCAGAAGACTCAGCGTAGCGAATCTACACATTTACTCTACACGTCGGTGGTGACGCGTCCCTCTGACAAATATGTTCGGCCGAGGGACGCTACGATTCAGCGA
The DNA here is from genome assembly GCA_002081605.1 of Tropilaelaps mercedesae. Taxonomy (NCBI): domain Eukaryota; kingdom Metazoa; phylum Arthropoda; class Arachnida; order Mesostigmata; family Laelapidae; genus Tropilaelaps; species Tropilaelaps mercedesae. The sequence goes on from MNPL01022094.1 coordinate 25,400, forward strand.
TTTCCGAATGGCGGAGCGATCAACGACATTCTCGGATGTATCTTTTCGACGACGACGACGAGTGAATTGCGCTCTCTCTCTGTTTCTCGCTCTTCGTGTGTGTGTGTGTGTGTGTGTGTTTTTTCTTCTTCTCGTTCGTTCCAGTGTTTGCCGACAACTTCACGAGGTTAATGCGGCCGACGCGTCGCTTTCGAGTAAGTCACTTTCCGCCAGAAAATATCGTAGAAGTCTGCGCGAACTATATACGAAGGAATATCGAAATGGCGTCGCACTTAGGCCATGATTGATGGGCCACGTCGACAGCAGCGACTCACAACGACTCGTGACTTCGCTCCCGGACGAGGGAGGGAACTTTTGGTGCGTCTGTTCGCGGTGAGTAACGTGAAGAAGTAACGGGGGTAGGGGTGGGGGTGGGAAGATACTGCACTGGGCAAGAGATGGCGCGTTGTAGGCGGAGCAACCTTACGCCTCCGTATCGGTTAGCCCCCGCGAGCGGCGCCGACAGCGGTCGGGCCTTGGCAGTCTCTGCGGACGAGGCAAATCGCGCCTTACACAATCGCTGCTGTCGAATTCTATTGGACGGCTGCAGCCGACGCTGACCGGAGCGTCCGTCGTCGGCTCCGACGAGCAAGGCTGCTCCGCCGACGATGTCGGGAGCCACCCGCCACATCATCACGCCGCTTGAAGCTCCATTGTGGATCATCTGTCGCGACACGCCGATGGCCGTCGCGCTCCGCCAGGCTCATCGCCGTCGGCTGACTTGAACGAACACCTCCTATGGACGACGCCTTCGTCCAATCTATACATGAACGCCTCCCCCACCCCGTCTTTCCTTATTTTTCCCGCTCACATGAAGCCGTTCCGAGACGCGTCCATTCCTCGTTGACGACACTGGAGACCGCTCCAGCAGGCGAACGACTCAGCCGGAGCCGACTGACGCTAAACCGCTTGTTGAGTAATTGGCTCGTTGTGGCTCCCCTCGACAATAATACAGGTCCGCCAACAGGCGTCAGCTCGAGGGGGGGAAGAAGATGGCCAGCCCGTTCGGTTTCGGCGCAGATTTCTCTCTCTCTCTCTCTCTCTCTCTGTGTGTGTGTGTGTGTGTTTTTCTCGCGAGTTCGAAATGGACCGTCTGAACGAATGAATGCGCGGCAGGATCTTCTTCATTTCCACGCACCTCCCAAGCGTTTATCTCGCCCGACGGCTGACGCTCTGGTCGTTCGACCGGGCGGAGCGTAGCTGTTACCCGTCACCGACCCTCCAGCGGCCCGACGCGCGAGCGCGCCGAATCGTAGTAGGCCTATGGCGAACGCGTCGAGGAGTACGTCAACGCGAACGCCAAACCCGAACGACCGTTTGCCACGCTTCATTGAAGACTCCGTCGAAACTCAACTTCGCCCGAGCCGCCTTCGCTCTGAAATCGTTGCGTCTTTACAAACGGCGATTGCTATTTCCCCAATCGGCTCTTCATCAGTTCGCTGATTCGTCTTTGCCGGAGCCTCGTCGAGTTCTCCTCGGGGGACAAACGCCCGCCAACTGCTCAAGCCGAAGTGGTCTGCATTTCACCGAGGCTGTGCCCGCCGCTGAAGCGAGACGCCCGACGGCCAAGCGACGCCGCCCGAAGAGGCCGACGCGTGTGGTGACGTTTGGGCGCATTCACTTCGCTCCACCACGCGAATAGAGAAGCGAAGTCTCGTGCGCATCAGCAGGAACTCGGTCGAGTATTTCGGTGTACCGAGTGTATGATCGTGGTGTGGTGATCGTCTATGGAAGGGCGCCTTTCTCGATGTTGCGCAAGCATTGGACGAACCGCCGAGGCGGTTTCGGGCGTTGATTGGTCGGTCAACGATGACTGCCGCTTTAAAAATGAGATTCGAGTTGCATGAGTTGACGTCCGTTGCATGAATACGTGCGTGAGTCACGTCGCCGGGCCGAGGTGATGCTGCCGCCGCCGTGGGAGTGAACTGATCTGAAGGTTCGGGCCTGAACAATCTGTTTAGGTTCCCGCACAGATGTGATGCGTCCTGGTAAACGCGCCTCTACGAACTCCACGAAGTTCGGTAGATCCCAACCTACTTGTCAACAGCGCATGAGCTTTGTTTTCTCTCTGAGGACATCAGCGCGCGGCGTATTCAACGAAATTCATATTTAACGCAAAGTTAGTGAACGTAATCGCGTTGACTGCGTTGCAGCTGCCGAAGTAAAAAAAAAAACCAACCCAAAAAACACGCGAATATCTGTGGCCCTCCGACGGCATAAGGAGGCATAACGATAGCGCAATGTCGACCTTAAATATCACTTCATCGGATCTCTGGGCCGTTCATATCATCCCCAAACACACATATACGCGACCTAGCTACAATCGCCGGTGAATTTTTTCCCTACCGAACGACCTTTTCCACGGCCAAGGTCGACACTTCGTAGCCGTCAGCTTCCGCTAGTTCATCCGCTGTCTACCGAAGGGGTGTCTTCATCACCGGCCTCTTTGTATTCGTCGTCTATTCGATACTGACCACTGGTCGACGCAGTCTAAACCGTCCTTTTCGGTGCCTGTAATGGCAAATTGGCCTGTCGACAAACCGCGGATAGGCCCGACCGATTGAGCTCGCCTTAAAAACGAATGCAAACCCCGTAATGTGTTGTTCGCCATCTGCGGACGCATTTCTCTTGAGCGCCCGTTCCGTGTACCGATCCCCGTGCACCACTCTGGCAAATTCGTGTAATTGAACATTTTATTCAACGAAAATCTCAAGAAATGCTGGGACGAAACAGGCCCTCGAACGACGCTGCGGCAGGAAACGACTCTTGACGGCCCCAACGCCGCCGTTCGAAACGGCCGCAAACATTCTTCGTCCGTTGGACACTGTTTTTATAAACGAAGTTCACCTCGGCTGGCCGCCGCCGCCGCCGCCGCCACTCGTGAAACTGAAACAAAGTCCGTACAGGTCATAGGCGGACAGACTCAAGCACACACACACGCACACACGCACGCACGCACGCACGCACACATATTCCAGCAGCACCATGGGGCGGGCACATCGCACAATGGTAACTAGTCTACGTGCCAGATCATCCGAACTGTTGTTGCTAAGGCTATTTCTTCATCTTCCCTCCCTCGTTAGACTGTCCACTCTTCACTGGCTGCGTATCGACTTCGGCCGTTCAATCGAAGTCGCTTGAAGCATCAATTTTCGATTCGAACGACTTCGGCATCGGTGGCAGGGATGCTACATAGCGACATAGTAGCCAATAGTGGATGCGGTCGCGAAACAAAACAAAGAAGAAAAACACAAGAAAGCAATTTCATTTTTTTTCTCGCCACCTGTATATCGGTGCTCGTGTGTCGGCGTTTCTGTTCACATCTTCAATTTCACGACGTTCCATTTCGTCTCTTTCTCAGATTTTTTGGATCAATGCACCGGCTAATCACGAACGAACGCCGACCGACTGCCATTCCGACACCGACAAACTTGCATTGGCCAGACCAACTCCGAACAGGAAGCAAATATATATATTTATATATATATATATATATATATATATATGTATAATGTACAAAGTGAAGTTGCGCGACTCGAAGAGGAGTTTACGGATCGCGTAAAAATCGCTCCTTGTCTCGGTGCATTGCGCGTCAGCCACTGAGACTTCGTCGTTCGACAGCGGCCGCATCCCCAGTAACAGCAACCAGACTAACGACACGAATTGTCACAACAGCTTCAGCAGTGACAACTGCAGCCGAAGCGTGGGAACGAACGGGAACGGATTTCCTCAACCGGGAGCGATTGTCGGGGAACCTATTCCCCGCCTGGTATCACGCGGAATTGTTTCCTTCCCGCGAGTCCTTTGTCGAGCCAAACGCGATTCGCGGCCGATGAGCGCCGCTGAAAAACTCGTGGTGGTGGTGGTGGTGGTGTCCCCGATCAGTGTCTCACGACGAAGTGGCCGCCGACAGGCCGCCACGTGGCGGCCTGCCGACGGCTCCCGACGCCACCCGAGCTCCGCAAGGCGTCAACAGCCGCACGTCGCTCTCAGACGTGTGAAGGAGCATGTCATGACGCTTCGGGTCTGGGCGCTGCTCGTAGCCGGAGGCAGACATCGGGGTGAAGATTCGACGTCGTTCAGATGGACAGGGGAAGATTTCGCTCTGCTGTTCGGGGTTGGATACGCACCGAAAACAGGCCTCTCTTGAAGGCTGGTCGTTGCGCTGGCGAAAAACTCTGGACGCTCTGGACAGTTTCAAGGGGCCGCGAACCGGCACGGAGTCGACGGGTGACAGCGTTCGCTTGAAACACAAAGATTCGATACGTTCGACAACCACTGCAGTGGCAAGCGACGAGCACGAGAAATCGCACCTGAAAGCCTCGTGGGGTGGTGGGGGGATGATGAGGTGAGAGGCGGCGATCTGACGCGTCTCTGTGTCGACGTCAGCCTATCGGTTGCAATAACGACGACGTGTGTTCGACGCCGTTGGACGCGCTTGCCGGGTGCGTTTGGGTGGTGGTGGTGCGCTTTTTCTGGCGGTGTCTTCTTCACCAACGACCAAGACTCAGACCAAGTCAGGTCGCTGAAGGGGAGGGCGGGGGGGGCGGGCGGGAAGATCCGAGAGTTCATGGAAATCGCTCCGATGCGCTGAGCATCGCTCGC
>MNPL01022095.1:6123-27729 GCA_002081605.1 Tropilaelaps mercedesae
CCGTCCGTTCGGATGAACTTTGCCGGCATTCAGGCGCTACAATGACGAGAGAAATTACACCATCGATATCTTAGCATCCGTGCTTTTGGTGTGCCAGAACAGTAGCGACAACTATCGCGACGTTTTCACCTTCACCTTATGGTCAATTTCGGCTGACTATCGGCTGATCGGTATTACTACAACCAGGTACTTCCGCAAGTGTAATTGATGGTACGACAAATTTACACAGAACATGCGACAAAAAATTTCACCCTATTGCGTTCAACTCTCTTCGGTGAACCCTTCAGCGACACCGAGGATACACAAGCACACCTTTTGATATTCGTCCAGTGCTCCACATCGGTGAGTGTTTGATTTAACAATGCCAGGGCTGAAATAGATGAGTGATTGGTCGATTTAATAGGTCGTTGTTGGACACGTTTGTTGGACACGAAATGATTTTTCAGTTCTGTCTCCCCTCGAATGTATGCTCGTTGATAAACGACTGGTAAGTCTCATCGATCTTATACGCAGTGCCCAATAGACACTGAGAAAGCGATTCTCAAACATCACAGCAGCCTTTTTATCAACCTTTTTATCCCTCTCCCAGCCTCTCCACTTGAGTCCGGAATGATTCTTAGATCAAGCTTCGGTAATAGCTTCTTCCGCTGTTGCCGAAGCTTATAGCATCCTTTGTAGCTTATGGGTGCCCTGAATTTATAATGACCTATTAGCGGACGCTAACCTGAGCTTTTCTAGTATGTGCTTATGGGCATGAGGTTCGGCGGTACGGGGGTTAAGTACAAATGCTTTTTGGTAGGAGTTAGTTGGCAACATTTCACCTCGGCTATTTTTCCATGTAAAACAATCGTCAAACAATATGCTAAAGAAATCGCACTTTAGGTAGCATGCACAATTTTCATTTTTTGTCCTAATCTTCTCAACATGAATTTTACGGTTTTTTGGCCTGAGAACAACCGCAAAGTGCTGGATCTAACAGGAGCGAAAAACAATCCAATTTTGGTAAGAGTTAACTTACTTAACTGAGTTAATTCTCACACCTTGCTTGGCAGTTTCGACCGCAAGGGCCTTCATCATTCCGTCCATTGCGTGCTTTGCCGTAGTGTTGGCTACCAATTTCGGCACCTGAGAGAGACCAACGCAGAACATATTGAAAACATAGCGCAGAACATCAACAAAACGCAACAATATAAGTTCAATCAGTTTCTAATCAGAACTACAAACGCATGCTGCGTATCAGTCTTAACTTGGCCTTGAGTGTATGATCTGGACATTTGGGCGCAATGTGCCACTATTTATATGACATGTTTGTGTATCTATAATTGTGCTCACCAAACGGGTGTGTTACGTGATTTTGACACGTTGGACAATGCAGCCTTTTACTTGTATCTATTTTGTTAATAAAAACGTAAGTTCTGTATGCTCAAAGTTCCAGACACGAACCACCTATCGAATTAAATAGACGGTTTTGCTAGGACTGACTAAGCCCCCGACGTGATTTCCTTAGCCCTTACTAACCGGTGAATATGTGCCCCTTTGTTCGGAATTTGTTGACCATTACGACAATAGCGACACCCGTCAACAGCACGTATATTCGCCACGAAAGTTTATTCGCTTTCTCCCCTTACTGTGAGCATTGGTAATATTAAGTAAATAGGGTGAGTACTTTTTTCAAGGGAGACGGGGCCAAGAAAAATCTATGTTACCAGTACATGTAGCACGAATCGGTACACACTGGCGAGTATCATTGCGATTTGCGACGAGGTTCGGCAAAACCCAAATTAGCAGGCATTGCTCGTTACGTCCTAACCATAATATTCCTACTGAAAAAGCTAAAAAAACGGTGAGAAGAGCTCTGTGCTAATTCTTCTAATAACTCTGTGCTAATCATCGATACGGTTTTGTAACCAATGGGATATGACGGAACAGCGCAAGTCGAAACACTGGCTGCTTCTATTGAATCGTACGGACAGGTCTAGGGTCACGCCGAGGCCTGCAGTCAACTGCGCGCACCTGCAAAAGCTCTCCGAAATCCAGCTATCTAGGAACATATGACCTACTTACGCCCCGCAAGCTGGCGATCGATGAGACCATCACGATGCTCCCCTTGTTCTTGATTAGCTCCGGCATCATCTGCCTGCAAAGGTCGTACGGAGCCACGACATGGACATCTAGCATCAGCTTCATTGCCTTCACATCCTCGTGTTCCCACCCGCCAACCGCGCAGTGGCCTGCGCTGCTGACAAGGCCGTCGATTCGTCCAAACGTGTTGAGCGTCATTTGGATAAGCTGTTTCCGTATCTCAGGGTCCTCGATGTTGCCGATTACCGTACATGCGTCTTGGCCACTTGGCGACACCTTTTTGCACTCCTTAGCGGTCTCCTCGACGCGCTCGACGTGCCGGCCGTGCACGGTTAACCGGCTTCCCCACGATGCCAACAGAATCGCCGTCGCTCTGCCAATACCGGAAGACGACCCTGGGAACACAGATCCGAAGGATATGACTATACTGACCTTCATCCGGGCTGCAGGCGACCAATGTGCGGCCATACGTACAAAGAGCCATTGAAATTTGTGTAGTCTGAGAGGTTCGGCGTGTTTATAGACACGATTCAGCTCAAACGCTTGTTAGACGATTTTAGTGAGCTGGCCATATGCGCTATGAGCGTAGCCCGAACCGAACGTATAGGCTACGGGCGTGTTTGACGAATGGCGTGTATATTGCGAGAGATGAGTAAGAGTCACAGTGTATGAACGGTAGAGATCTGTGTGCGCTTTTATGCGCTGTACCATCGCCATTCTGCCTGCACAATCAATTTTACCCAATGCAGCGTATATTGCGCTTGTAATTGTAATCCTTTATAACAGCGCAATGTCAATTAAACTAAAAATGTTGGCAGTTATGTCGTAGCAACACTGATATCTGTCCTACTGTCATCATTTGGTTTGAATAAAAAAGTGTGTTGAATTGGGTTCGTCCAATATTCGAAGAGAAAAATGGAAACAGACCTGCACTGGTGACCTGTCTGGCTCTAATTGTAGAGTTTTGCAGTAAAATGCTGGGTTTTTATGATAAATATAATTTTTTTTATGACTGACCACCAGCCAACATTTAACGTCCACAATAGCACTTTTTGCACTACTTCGTAAGACGGACTGACCCCATAAATGTGAATGTGCAACGGCGGACGAACCCGTGCATCTGCGAACGTGCTCCGGTCGTAATACACACGCTAATGGACTCCAAGCCCAACGAGTTTTCTGACTAAAATGCCGGATAAGCATCCCACAGCTAAGGCGCCTCGGTCGGCAGCTTTCTCACATTCAAATTTTAGGTTCGATCATTAGAGGGCCGTGATTTTCTAATCACTCGATGCCTATCTAAGTATTGCCATCACACTGAACGACGAAGCGATTATCGTTGAGTGAGAAAGAGAGCGTAGTTAAATTTGGATCTTTTTTTTCGACGCGGCCGGCTAGGCACTGTGCGCAGGATGCGTATTTCTCTGAGTGCTTAAATAACCGAAGTAAGACGGAAGCGGTTGCTGGAAACGATGAGGGTTCCCGATTATCATTTAGTGGGCGATGTAGTAATGAGATGTATACCATCTGAAGGTTATGTTTACGCCATGTGTACCGATAAAGACACTACGATGTATGCAGAGGCATGCGTACGCGAATGTGTGTGTGTGTGTCTTCTTAGTCCCTCAGAAATTCTGACAAATGCGTCACCAATTATTAAGGCCCTCAAACGACAATCTCAACTTTTTGCCCACAATATCACTGATGGTTTTACATTGTGATATACATCGCGACGCGTGGCATTACAGCAGCCACCTGGGATACAACGTGGCTGATACAGTTGGTATTGCTCCCAATGCGACGGCACAATCCTAGATGTTGCACGAATACGTCACCCAACTTGCGAAGGGCTTCAGTAGAAGTGCGCTCAAAATAGAAAACCGAAACACACTTTGGGCGTCCCCGAAGCGAGATGACACCCTTATCGTTGAATCGCCTCCAAAGGTTAATTATAAGTGCAGTGTTGTTGTTGCCACCGCTCTCCTATCCTTGTCACCTTCGAATTGGTTTGCTTTGGAATTTTGCACCATAATACTGTGCATAGTGCATGCACTGACCTCGCTGCTACAGTATTCATATGCCTTTACAACAAGTGCTTAACAATAAGATCCATAGGCACTTTGAAATACCTGGTAGTACGACAGCTTTCAATGATAAGTGCATTATGGTAAGTATCGTACGATTAACTTTTCCAGCTCGTAGATAACAGCACAAATCAGTAGCTGATGGATAGAAATTTCACGCACCCGTACCCCCTCCCACTTTGAAAACCGCTTCTTTTAGCGGTTTGATGAACCGGCAGCGACTATCGCACGTACTCACCTGTAATAATGAAAACCTTTCCATGCATCGCATTTGCTACTGTTTTAGGCGGCATCCTGACGTCCGGCTATGAGATACGTGCGAGGATGTTGCTGGAATTGACCTATTTGGGCGCTGCGTATGCGCACAAAACACCCCGGCACAAACACAAAGATATTTGGCCAGAAAAAATCAATTTTAACCTGGCGTGCCGTCACTATATCTCACAATTTCGCTTAGCGTAACTCGACTAGGGACTTTGTATTTATAAGCGACGACATATTTTGTCTAGCAGAAGTGAAGTCTCTCGTTTTCGCTAGAAAAAGTGATCACATCCGCCGCGCGGCTCAGACGCGGGGTCGCGGGGTTTTGTCCAGCAAAGAAAAACCCTATGATTAGGAAATGCGTTGGCTAGAAGGAAATCTTGCGAACAAGATCGACGCGGCTTCTGATTTCTTCGATTCGGGATGCGCTATGATGTGTTATGTAGACAAATACAATAATAATTGCTTTTTAAACGTAGAGACTAGAATATGTATTTTTAGATTGCTGACTTGGGCCGTTTTTCTGGCATCCGGTTGTCAACATAAAAGGTCTCAGGTTTTTTACGACTTCTCCAAAAGCTTATAAAACACGTATGATCGAGATCAAACATAATGTTTAAATTACGAAGCCTTTTGATGGACCCGTGTGACAATTGAATTATGCATACTTATAATGCACCCAGAACACGCTAAGTCTTCATGCCACCGTAGCTTGAACCTACTCGAGAATACTTCAATTATAATACTCTTATCAGTTTTATGCGGAAGCCTAAGTGTCATAGAACAGCAGGTTCGTGAATAAACATAAATTAATTGGAATGAACATTAAAATTGAGATGTATTTTCACTAGACACACTTATCTAGTGTATTAAGGTGAATAGTGTAATTGAACTATTACTACTGATCGAGTGAGATTTAATGCTTATTATAAAAGCATGAGACAGACACGATTGCTACGACTGTATAATTAAATTACTAATTTAATTTTGTGCCGGCTGCGAGTGCATTAAAACATTAAATTTATTATTGTCAAGATTTTCGTTTTGAATTTGAGTGTCTGTCTGTAGTCAATTTTAGTTATTCTAGTTATTCTTGAAACAGTTAGCTTCACAGTTTACATTATTTCTGAAGCGTCGGATTTCCTTTACCGCTTACTTGACCCTGATTGTCTCTGGTATTCCTAGTAGTTAACCTCCTCTACATATTTTGATGGATCTTTTTCCCCACCATTTTACCCAAACAGACTCAGAAGTGAGATTTTAACTGGCCTGAAGCCCCGATTTTTCCATTTAGCCCTCGTACTTCGTTCCTTTGTACAACTAAGCCATCGCCCGGGGCGTTCTGGCTTATTGCCTTTATTTATCATGCTTGTGATTATTCTTTATGGCGCAACGCTCAGACCTTGATCACAGCATGAATTGCTATCGAGCTAGGCATAGGCGACGACCCGGCTGGTTGATATGCCTGTGCCAAACGATTCTAGCGTCTATTTACGGCTCAGCTACTTGTTTAAGCCGTCGTCGGTGGCTACAAAAAGTGCATGAAGCTATTGCCACCAGGTTAACCCAAATAAACTTCGTAGCCTTCCCACAATCGCACTTTACAGCAGATTATTAGCGTACGGGTTAGCAGCTTCGTGGTACATGGTCGGGTCGTACGAACAACCCTTAGCGGTGTTTCCGACGAACAGCAGACGACCAATTTCTATGAGTGCCTTTGACTAGTTTCCTGGAGCAAAGGAGTGAAGCCAGAGCCACGCTTTTTCAGGGTAAGGATCAGTTAACACAGGCGTTACGAAAAAGGTTGGTTTTGCTCAAACGGCAGCCATAAAGTTCTCATAGGCGGTCAAACCTATAGTGCGTAGGGGGTCTGCACGAGGTCTCTTCAGCGGTGTTTGAATGGTTGCTTGCCACAGCCCGTTACCCACAATAATCGAATTTATTTGAAATACAGAACACGCCTGGCTCGCTTCAGCGGCATGGCCACATACCCGCAACTCTGTAGCATTCGGCGACACAGAGCTGGTCGTCGCACTCCCAAGTTTATCAGTAATGGTGGACCCCAACCACCTCCCAATCTTCAATCTAGTACACAGTAAAGCCTCTCCCGTGTGAGCAATATCATGTTTCGCAAATATGGTCAAATGACTCATATTCGTTCCAAATATGGCAGACCGCATGACCGCACACGCTGAGACAGACATAGTCGTTGGCAACTGCCGGTTTGCTAGGCCTGTGGTTGCACCAGCTATTTAGCTCTGCAGCTCTACCGGAGTGCCCTCGGACAGCAGCAACATTACATCACGAGTTCAGCTGCTCCCTCAGCTACCCGTAAATAAGTTGAGGTGCACCTAGTTAAGGTATGAGCAGGCTATCCGTGCTGGTGACTATCGAATGTTTAACAGTTACGTTCAAAAATGTGTTCCTAGACAACTTCCACTGGCAGTACAATACAAAGAAGTGCTGTCCTCTGACACTGGTGGTCAGCCGATGCCACGTACGCACTAAACTACATGATTCTACTGTCACTCGGAAGTCGGTGAAGTTCGCGAGGAGGACGTAGAAGTGCCTAAAGAAATCAGCGTGGACGGATTGTTCCTGTATGGTCGGGTCTTTTCCTTATAAAGAAGGGCAGCTAATTGGTGTCTCATTCGTCTGACAAAGCGTTCAAACTGTTGAAGTCCAGCAGAACGACGTCAGTTGTGACGGAAAAGGTCGAACTTTATCCGCGTGCGGTAGCAGTCGTTGGAGTGCTAACCCCGCAATTGACATTTGTACGGGCCCTTACTAAAAATTCTTTCCATCACACAACAACGAAGCGGGCAACGTAGCGATAGTCCATAGTTCTACTAATCCGATGCAGTTCGGAAAAGTGGACCGTGGTAGTATTTTACTGCGTTCGTGTCAGAAGCTCAGCGGTGAAAACCGCGTCCAGATATCCAGCCTAAGAGCACGGGCATGATTAGAGGTGGCTGCAGCAGATATATTAAACCAAAGGAACCGGACCACCGTTGTTAGCTTAGCAAGCGTAGAGAAACAGTGCAGCTAGCCGTGCGGTTTCCAGATGTGTTTTCGTTTTCGAGTTGGGATGCACCGGATGAAGGCGTAACAGACGCCGAAACCGGGCTGACTTCTGGGTAAAGCTTTGCCGATGGGTGCCACCGGTCAAAAAATAAATTTGAAGATGGAGAGGAAGACATCACAACAGATACGGTGAGTCCATTTGCTAGCCCTGCTTTGAAGTAAAATAAGATTTCACCGATAAGACGCTGCGAAAACGATTTATTATTCGTCGTCTGAGTGACTGCACTGTAGACTTGCACTGGCCTGTACCTAACCCAGGAGACGGATTGCTGTGTCTGTGAAAGACGATCCAGACTACCTAATCTAAAATTTTTGTCATCATCGAAGTTCCTCGTTCCTATTTCGTACGCAAGAGCATCGGTCTTTAGGCGTGTGTTTCTTTCGCCGCTGCATCCCTAAGTTTTCTAAATTAACAGGGCCTGACGTCGCCTAAAGCCAAATCAGCGTAAGAAGCACCATCACGAGAAGTGTCGACCGAGTTGAATACTTAATTGGTCCAACATTAGTTCAATTGGATTAGCCCAACAACAGGTTTTATGCTGATACATAGGCTTTTTTTCAAGGAAACTAAGGCTATCTCTGACCGAGCAAAATTTTAAACTAGTCGCCGACTGCTAGGCCCCGCAACAGCCACGCAACGATAAACCCGTAGATGGCTAGGTGGTCCACGATAATGCACGATTTTCAGTTCGAAGTAGAGCATAGATCAGGAAGCTGCATATTTTACGTTAGCGGGCCGTTATGTAACGCAGTCGACGAGTTGCTGCCACCCGAAGACACTGACGTTATCTATTGTGGAGTGATGACCATTGAACGCTAATCGCCCCGAGAAATCGAGGACCAGTCAGTCACGTCCTGATTGCAAACATCAAGTAAGCCGATGGAGGAGAGATCAGCATTGGAGCATAGCGGGCCGCAGGGCCTAAGCTTGAATGACACGTGTATTGTGTCAAGGGTGAATGCCGTTTGTTGGATGTTCCCAAACACCATCTAAGGCCGTAATGACATCTATCAAAAGCCAACTATTTGGCAGTAATGAGCGGCGGTATCTCAACCACCAACATCAGACTGTGCCTGTTCCGTAACTCCTTTACAGTCCTAGTGCAGGTCGCCTAGTTTCTGACCGTGGAATCGTGTTCACGGCTTGAGTTGTTCGAGATAAACACTGAAAACTAGAGTTTGGTGAGCATGTGAGAGCTACTCAACGACTTTGCCACTCTGTCAGTCCGTGACGCTAATCGAACGGCTTGTTTTGACACTCTCATGTAGATTTTCAAAACAAGCCGTCCGAGAGTGCGGCAATCCAGACCAGCCTTGATTTCGCCCAGACCTAAGCTATTTCGTACATTCTTTGACTCCCGATTTCCTGTGACCATCTGACCCCAGCGAGCTCTAATGACTTGAATCGTAATGTCACCCTTGTAGTTTTTCTAATCAGCTATCACAACTAAGAATAAATTCAATGAATCCATCGCCGTTGCGCCAGTTCATTACCGCCGACTCCAATTTCGGGTTCACGAATTCAATGACAGCAGTGGTCCTTAGGTAGTCAGATTGGCGGTGTGAAGCACAGGAAGAACAGTGTACGACGCCTTCGTCCAGCCGCGAGCTGTAGCACTTCATTCATTTCAACGACCCAGACGCATGATCAACGTTACGGATAACGCCGTTTGGTCAAAAAAGGCTTAACCGTTATAAATTAGCGTTGTTATAATAAACTTATTTACACTTCACCACTTCACACAAGAGTATATACTCTTTACCCCGTACGTCATGTAGCCGTGCGTTTGGCGGTCATTCATTTCCAATCGGATGGCAGTGTTGAGTGTGGTCGCAGGCGGTGTGCGTGCCATGTTAGACATCATTACAGGGAGTTTCCGGTAGTTGTACGTTCCGTTTGTTCTCACGAGATCGAACAACTATCATTCTCCCAGCGCTTTTTCTCTACAATGATGTTTGCCTTGCTTTTCGCCGAAAGTACCGGAGTCTCTTTGGATTATCTTCGTCGAGAAAATTCCTCCGTGTGTGAGTTCCTTGAGTCAATCGACCGTGGACCACCTCTTCTCCTTTCGAGTCACGTATTACTTTTGATGTGTTTTCTACATTTTTCGGGTTCTTATTATTAAAATGCCTTGCTGTATAAGAGCTTGGGGTTATTGGAAGCCAATAGTGAGTTGCTCTGAGACATTATAGTTGTCATTGCCACTGAGTCGAGTACGGCTATGCAAGTCGGTCTACCATTGTGCGCTCATTGTAAACGTTAGTTGAACCTTTAGAAGAGCCCCGGTTTTATGGAAGGTCAACTCTCAGAAGCCGGTCTATTTGCTTAAGCTTCCTCTACTTTTATCTTCTGCTAATGCACTTTACGCTACTTTTTTTTAATTCGTATTTTTTTATTCCATAGTAAATTTAATCTTGGGTGTTTAAGTAGCTTGTCTTTTATGCAGTTTGGTATGCAGCGTTTTTGTATCACTGAACGATGTGTTTTTTATTGCGGCAAGAATAACAGTACTTCCGATTGTTAAGGACCGCAATGTGTACAGTTTGTGCAGCGCCTCAAGGGTATGAAAAAATGTAGTCCTGCTTAAGAATAATGTTTGCTTGTTTATTGCTATTTACAAAACGGCCTATCGATCTCTGTAAGTAGCAAAGCAAACGAGTGTTTAATATGATGTTTCGTCAGTAGCCACACTTCTTCACAGTTCATGTACAGAATTTGGGATGTAATTGGACTATTTTTGCTAACCGCGCCATAGTGAATGCTAATCGTCGAAGTATGGTCGGGTACTATTTAGAACATATGAGACATTTTCCACTCGCATCGAGAGTGGGCAGGACACACACGTATATATAATTTGCCCTCTTCCTTCTATAAGTGTATTAAGGTACTATTGTTCAGGTTTTGTTTTGATTATTGATAAAATTCTTTTTTGAACTCAACTGTGTTCCTTTGTTTATTTTAGTTATTCCAGTAATATTTAGCTATATAACCTCCATAATTTATTTTTTAAAGTTCCGTATTTGCTTTATCGTTTACCCATCCCTAAATGCCTATGATTGTCCTAGTACTTGGGAAGACTCTCTTTTTCCCCCAATCTTCATCGTATATACGTATGAATACATATATGTAACCATAAATTGTATAATGAGATAACCTGAACAATAATATAAATCGGAAGACAGAATCCTTGGGTTGGTTCTTTAACATTCCCTAGTTTGCAACTATTATACGTGGTTATTCCGTACGATGTTTCCCGGGCACGAAAGCGTGGGCAAATTTTGGTCAAAATTTATGTTTACTATAATCTCTCGTAGCACCATTCGTTATTTCAACATTTAAGCCACCAACTAACTTCTACAGAATAATATCCTCAAACGAGAACATCGAAAACATGAAAGATATCGACCGAAGGAGACACGTGGTGCACGGATTCGATCCCCACCCTCACACGCTTACATTTATGGAGCGATCCGTCTTACAAGGTAATGCAGAAAGCGGTACCGTGGACACTAAATACTTGATGGTCAGCTCAAATAAAAATAAAAATATATACGGGCCACAATGAATGTCTTTCAGTCACACGCTAAGTTATTGCTTTCTAGTACTGCAACTGTGATGATAGAGCGTACACTGTTGCGGAACAATTACCTGTATTTTCTATATATATATACCTTAGACCATTTTTTAAGAAAAATAATTAAAACAGCCATACTGCTGGCGAGCCGAAGGAAGCAAAGGCAATTATTTCAAAGAGCGTAATGACGTCAAGGCGGCGGAAGGCCTTGACATTACATATATATATATATATATATATATATATATATATATACACGCAGAACGAGAAGAAAGGTTAAGAAAAACCAAGTCCTTTAACGGCATTCTAAAGACGATAAGAATGCGTCTGTAATCTTAAGTTAAGTAGCTTGCGAACCAAGCATGTAGGACCCTTTTGGTTTACACTGAATATTATTTAACAACAAAGCGATTTTTATTTGAATATATCTCTAATACGAGTTCAAATGTTCTACGCAAATGACAGGCCCTTGCATTGATCCAGCCGAGTCGATATGAAACCATATGTTAATCCCAGGAATGAAGGCATGTAGAGGCAATCGCTCCTGGTGCAGACTCCGTTAGGACAAAAATTCTTCAAATCATATTAGGATTCATACTCAGGATCATGATATTTACATACATTTTAGTCCATTTTAGACACATTTTAGTCCGTTCATGCCAAGATTTTAATACACTCCGCTTCATTAGCTTTACATATTTTAACCAAGACTCGGTTGCATCTCTTTTGTATTCATATAATGGATGCAACTAAGACGACCAGAGTAAAAGTAAAATGTGAAAGAAAAATACTCGTGAAATATCGTCATCCTTATACAAAAACATCGATTTTTTACACTACCATGCATAAGGATGACATCTTTAGTGTTGGCATAATGTTTTGGGCACATAAAGCATATAAAACATGTTAAACATTCAAAAAATAAAAAATGATCCACTCTATGACCATTGCAGCATCACTGAGTTCGTATACCATTATGTGCACCAGCGCAGTCATGTTAGCTATATAGACGAATCAAAGCATATTCGAATATTTTTATTATTTTCCATGAACTATGTATTGCGTGAAGTTACCGTGGTAAATGGAACTGTGTTCAATATTGAACCTTGCTAAGCATGTTACTTGCGAATGGTGTTTTGTATTTATGGACAAACAATGCTTTTTTTTTAAAGTTTTTTACATTGGTGTTATGTTCCTCACTGTCAGTGAGAGCCAAGTAGCCTGATAGGTCGGCAAAAGTTACGACAATAAAATTGTGCTTAGGGGTAGAATTATCTATACATCATTAAGTTGGTTAATCACATACAGATATCTATCGGCGCAGCCAGAATGTCACAGCTGGCTAACATTATGTATCAGTGGAGTAAATCCATACGGGGCAATATATTATAAGTCGAGTAGAAATAGCGAAATCTGTTTAATAGACTGCTCGACGTTTGCCTAAGGATTTTTTTCATATCTGTATTGTGTCTGAGAAACGTTTATGCGTGCCCTCGCTCTATGACAAGGTAGTTGCCGGAATAGTCTAGGTCTCATGCAGAAAATATGCCTGCTCCATTAAAACCCACGCCGCACTGATCTTCGCCTCTCAACCCGTATTCTCATTTAATAGCAGTATTAAAGCCTAGTGCGTAGCGAGTGTCTACCAAAGCAATCAATCGGGGTCGCCCATCGAATTTTCGGCCGCATCCAACCTTATTCATCTCAATAACCCATCATTTTAAACACCAGAATGAAAACGGTGAAACAAATAGATAATAACGTATACACATCCTAAAAACGTTGAAATACCTTCGCAGAAACGAAGTCGAGGAAAGATGAGTGGCTGAAGCAAACGAGGGAAGCAAGCGCCAACGTTGCGAAAATAATATAAAGCATTTCATGTTACTCATATCTAATTATTGCGATGTCTATAATTGCGTTCATCAAAAACGTCTATATTAACGTTGGGCTAGTTCTATTTGTTTAATATAATTTTTTATGAGAACCAAAGGGTTTCCAAAGAAGGTCGTCACATATTATCTCTTCATGAAATTCTACGGGGATGAAATGGTCATATTAATTCAGTTTGACATATTGACAATTTTGTAAATAAAAGCAAAAAGATACAAAATATACGAGTCTAAAACGAATGTAAGGTAATATGAGGACTACCATGAACAAAATATTCCATTAATTCCAACGACAACTAGCGGAATGGTTGGTCTTATATGGTGGGTTGTACATTTAAGGCTTTTATTAAAAAGGGAGTTTCGGTTGTCGGTACTTTTAAATAAAGTAAATCTGCCTTCCTGAGTGCAGAAATTAACAAATGTGGCCTTCTCAGTTGAATTATTTGAGATGCTAGTGGACAAGGTAATATTTTTAAAAATGAAATCAATGCAAATTATAACGTGTTGGCATCCTCAATGACGCCAAAAAGCTGAATAAAATCAGAAACACGCTGTGTGAAGAGTTTTGGGTTGTTTGTGGGATGGCAAGTTCTCAAAGATACTAACGGCTCCCCCCTTTTTAAATGCAACTCGGCGAATTTGAAATGGAACCCGAGTGTTACTGGTGCCGCCGATCTAAACCTCAAATGGCACATTGTAGATATTGTAAATCCGGTGAACAATGTCTCCAACACGACTCTCCGTTGTTGAATGGTCAGAGGCCCTCAATTTTCTAGCGAACTTTGTTACAGCCTCGTTGCTCCGAAATACCTATCCTATTATTTGGTCTGGGGCATAATTGATTGGCACTGATGGCTTCCGGCTACCCGCTTGATCTTGTCGAATGTGTCAGTCGGTAGAGCTCCTAGCCGTCGGTTGTCGTGCACCAGGCTAAAGCGAACTCGTCGAGCTCGGTGGTTTAATGCATTCGTATGCACTTGCGACCGGAGGAGATACGTAGGTGCACAGGTTCGATCCCTGCCGGTGCATGGGGTCCGTCTTACGAAGTAACGCAAAAACTGCTACCGTGGACGTTAAATGCTGGCTGATGGTCAGCCCTAAAAATAAAGGCTAAAGCGAACTCATCGTTTCTTGACCATCCTTCTACATTTCGTGATTTTGGATAGGTTAAATTGTTATTGACCAATTGGCTGGTTTCTCCGTATGCCGTTTCGGCGGCAACGCAGCTGATTGCACCTTCCTGTTGGTTTTTCGGTTCGGTCCGGCTGTCTTAGTGGTGGTGGTGGACACTTCTGCCACTTTATTGACGAGGTCGCAGTCCCTGCCTGGGGTACGTGCTTAGGTCACATCGTTATCGGCAACTGCGGGGAGTTTATTGGTATCGCTTCGATTGCGTGGAACAGCCCACTTCTTGGATCTTTATTTAGTCATTATATCCCGAACATGGAGTCTCATAGACTCCCTCTATGTTCGGGACTAGCCGAAATTCCATTTACTTGACGTCACAGCTGAGACAATATTAGTAGTTTATCGGTGTTCAACACCATTGTGTTGGCTCCAGGTTTACGACTGTAGTGTGGTGGGTCTATTTTCGATGTTTTCACTGGAATTATTTCGCAGTTTTGCGTATTGCTTTGTTACATTCGTCAGCGGTTAAGATTTCGTTTCTTGGCATGACTTCGTCATTTCCGCCAAAATGTCAACAAGGGTTATCGATAGCATTTAAAAGTCCAGGTGTCAAGGATCTATATTTTTTAAAGCTGACCATTAGCCAACATTTAACGTCCACGGTAGCAGTTTTTGCATTATTTCGTAAGACGGGACTCCATATAAATGTAAATGTGCACCGGCGGGGATCGAACCCGTGCACCTACGTGTCTCAGGTGTCAAGGATCTAGGATGGTTCACTCATATAGTCAGCGTATTTACAGTCCATATATGAAGCGGGCAAGGATCTTTCTACGGTTGAAACAAGCTTGAAGAGAAATCTTGCGCGCTATGGAAATTCATGAATATTTCAGGAATTTCACGTGAAAGAGAACCAGTGTTCGTAGGACTTCCCTGTGCCCTTTAAGTAGCGTTGCCAAAGTACTCCGCTAGAAAAAGCAAACGAGTTAAACCGGCATTTTGTGACAATCGGTGGAAGAGCCATGTCGTTCCTTCGACTGAAAGGATGATGCTTCTGTAGCCTTAAGTACTCCTTGGCAATATCAAACGCCTTCTTTTGCTCGGCATGTTAATGCCTCTGAAGTGAACGGAATGCTTGGCTCCAAGAAGACCTTGTGGAATATCAATGCCGTTAGTGTACCCACGAAATTGCTATTGGTGGCGCCACCAGCTTTTGACACAGGTTTTTGACACGTGTGATTAACCATTTTCTATCGCCCGACTTTTTTCCACGGAAGTTTAAGGAAGCCAGGGTTGTTGCGCTGTTTAAAAATAAGGTGACCGTTTGCTGTCTACAAGCCACGAAGTCTTTAAGAAGCTAGCACTAAGAGTATTGACACTTTAACGAGTTTTTGCCTCCTGACAGCCCGCATTTCACCACTATCAGGTCCAAAAAATTGGCTTTTTAACCGAACTTTAGTGTCCTCAGCAGTATGGATCGAATCTATGCACCTGCGAGTGTCCTCTAGTCGCACGACGCACGACGAAAGCTATCAAATTAATCCAACACAAATCCAAACAAAAGTGCAAATCAAGTTCAATTGCAATATAGACAGGCACCAAAGACTTAAGTTTTTTATGCAATACTGTCGTACAGTTGAGTGTCGCCTACGCAAATCGGTCGAGTTTTACACACAGCACTTTAAAATGTATTAATAGCACATATGTACTCTAACGAACATATGCTTGGTAGCAGCAGCGTTGGCATATTTTACTTAAGCATATGGCAGTAGCCGGTGCAACTACTATAGCCATCCCGAATGGTGTGTATTCTCGGTGTATGGATACCCATTTGGGCGAATCGTCCTGCCACTCATCTATGGGCGGACTTGATCTAGCCTCAGCCCTTTTTATAATTTGATAGTTCTTCTCGGATGGCTCCATACTTAATGTCGTAGTTCCCCTTGCGACATAGCAGTCTTACGGCCTTGTTTCCTCCCAGTGATTATATATATCAAGTTTTTTTATCACACAAAGACGATTGGCGTCTACTAAGAATAAAGGTAGCTAAGCGGCAAACTGCGAGGTTGATACTTAGACGGATTTAATTATGGTATACCGATGCAATCGAAGAATGGCGTGATAATCGGAAAAGATGTGGGTAAGAACGAATACATTGTTTTTAATCTATTGGTAAATGGCGGAAAATAAAGGTCATGCAATTAATAATACAATTTACATTAAAGCGTTATTTTAAGCTATGTAACCAAGTTTTGGTTGACCAACGTCCTAAAGTAGTCGGCTAATAAAATAAATATAATGGGAGCCTGCAGGGTAACTAGTTTCAGAAGTTAGTATGCCTTCCTATATTAACATATGATCAGCAGCCAAAATAAATTTTTGCAGCTGACCGGGTAGAATCGGGATCAGAAATATCACTGCACTCTCTACACTCTTAACTATGAAGGTAGCATTCAATTTAGAATGCTACATGAGAAACTGACACGGCAAGTTTTTGATTTTTATACTTTAGGAATAGGGCTAGAAACTATTCATGTTCGAACGCTGCCACAAACACATTTAGAATTTTTTTGTTTTCTGTTAAAGCTAATAATATTAAAAAAACAGACGAGCACTAGATTATGAACAGGGCTTACATAGATCAGCTTTATAGCAAAGAAAAAATGTGAAAATCTCCGCACCAAATACATTGTTTTTGAAAGTTGTTTTTATTTGTTATGTAAGTTGTTTTATAAGTTTTGTAAGTTGTTTTTGAAAAAGGGAAACATTATAAATAAGCAAATAGACTATGGTTATGTTTCAAGAAGCTGTCAGGATCAGCCCAACTTCGTGTTATACATTGTGTATCTTTACCATCACAGTTACATTGATACTATTTATAATAACTAATTACAACGTATTGCTACACATAATGTTCTCATATGGACACTGAACGCAAACAAACATGATATAGGCAGTCAACGAAATGTCTGACAGAGCTGTAGAGTGATTAAAACAGTGCTCTCATAGTAAAATAGACTGCCCATAAAAAACCAAGGCGACAAATTTAGACCTGCAACAACTTTGGGTTTCTGAGTTTTCTTGAAGACTTCTCGCTCTTCGAACCAAAAATGGTCTCACCGATAATATGATTGTTTTCATCTTAAAACATTAATCGGAACTTTTTATTTCAGTAACAAAAAATACCCAGGTTGCAAACTGTGCCAATGCTTCAGCAAACAGCTTATTCGCTGATATGTTCCGCTCTATACGCCTAAATAGAATTACTAGCAGATTTAATACATAAGCCGGAAAGGAAAGGCTTTTTAAGGATACAAAACGACGCCTGTAGGTATTTCATATTGTACGATTGTTTCATTACATGATAGTAAATAATTTGTTAATATGTAGTGTTCAAAATATAAATCACTAAAACTAGGTCATTGAGCGTTAATCAGCTATACCTTGAAGTGTTTGCGAAAACCTCTCATTATAAATGAACCAATTGTAATCCAATGTATTACAGCCCTTAGATCAGCAGAGCGTTTCCATAATGTCCGATGTAAATTGGACTAGCACTAAAGGTACTTGACTGAAAAGAAAATTTTGGTGAATTCTAGTGTGTAGTGAACAACGACGACATTTTGCGATTTTCGAGAGTTTCTAGCATAGAGACACAAAGAGTTAGTCAAATATTGTCATTAATAAAATACCGCATCTATTTCCATCTAAATCATTTACCTTGAGATAGCGTAATTACCGCTAGTTCCACATAATTTTCTTTACATATTGATTACTTTGAAATAACGCCCTAACTTTACGTGATTCTCACGGGGTTTCCATATAATACTAGTAACTTTGACCTTATATCTGACTATTCCGAGCTCGTTTAAGATTTATATAAGATAAGAGCACGGGTTTGATTTGACGCGATGTCTGCGGTACAAACCTTACTTATGCTTTATCTTTTGGTCAATTTGATGTTTGCACTCCCTGCATAAAACTAAATGCTGCGCATGCTGTCTTTCCAAGGACGATTTCGGTTAGCGTAGTACCGTCACGGTTTGATCGTACTCGGTATGATAATATGATAATCTAATGTCATGTAACTGTCTGAGTTTGTTCCTGCCTGAGTTCTTATGTGCTGTTTGTAAGTGCTGGATGGTACGAATGCACTAATGCATTATTTAACCCTGTAAAAAAATCTGCACATAAACGGATATCGCCGTTTCTCTTGTGAATGACCTTAACTGGTACAGGCAGTCCTGAATGACCTTTCAAACGATGTACATCTAGGCGAATCGAGCTATGAACTTCAGCTTCGCGATCGCGCTTTCGAAAGTATTGGACGCGTTTCTTTATTTATTTACATTCTAACTTAGTGCATTGATCTGCGTATCTTTGTAACTCCTGGCGAGAAAATTATGTAAGGTCTTGCCTGTAATTACGTAATGAATTGTCTTTTTGTTTCACATCTTTGTTTGAAATATTCTTAAAAGGGGGTCGTTATGTATTGCTCTTGTGCACTCTCAGCGGAACGTTGTTTCCAGAACCGTCCCATACGCTTTATCGAGGGAGCTCCTGGTGGTTTTGCAGCCCGCTTACTACACACTTTCTTTTGATCTTAAGACCCTGCGTCTTTTAATATTTCGTTTGACCGCGAAAGACGACTTCTATCCCTCGGATCCTAAGGAATGTGGTGCTGGGTACGGATCTGTTCCTAACAGGGTTTTGCAAGAACTACGATGATGTTTTACTTGCGAAGGGTTCGATGCCCGGTGCACGGGGTTCAGACCTTCTACCGGACTAGAGAGGGGGACGTCGAGGGTTTTCAGGGGAAATCCTGGAGGAAGAAAAAAGCGGAGCGAGGAACAAATATAACGAAGGTGAGAATGGAAATTCAGAAAAAGAGTGGGAAACTTAGGCACATATTGATGGGGCGGACAATTAGTATGTAACTGCTAGCGCAAAGAATGGAGAGACGAAGAGGTCGATAACAGAAACAGCCACGAAGCGGAAATGCGGTACGAATACTGCTTGAAAACCGCGATGGTCTGGTTTTGGTGGTAATAGTGTTTGGCAACAAGACTGCCGGGGCTCTTTGCTAAATGATTGGCCGGCGCACAGAGCAGAGACACGACGGATGCAGAAGTAAAGTGGTAGACGGCGATGAGGGAACAGAGTGAGGAAATGACAAGGGTAGACGCACAGGCGGCAGAACTAAATGTGGCACTTGACAAGGCTAGCACAAAGGCGGAATGGCGAAACGATTTGGGAGCAAATGCCGTACTCGCTATGAAAAAGGAACCAAGGGCAAAGTTAGAAACTTGGCAGAAGCAACAGGGGAGGCGAGGGACTTGAATCAGCAAATGGACTGAAATGGGATCTTCACGGGGCTTTCAAGTACATTGTTTGAGATGAACAGTACAACTACGCCAAGCAAGGTGCGCGCGGTAGTGGTATCGAAAAGGGCTGAAGCAGACGTTATCCCTCTAGATAAACTGTCAAGGCAATTTTTCTTCCTGGAGAAGGTAAAAGAGTTTGACGTTAGCGACGCGATATTCCTTGGAACCAGTGACGCCGGAGGAATCATTGGCGGACGCCGTCCTAGACTGACGTTTTCCCGATGGTCAATTATGACAGAGGTCGTAAACAATTGAAATAAGCCATCAAACGATTGGGGTTCTTCACTCGGTAGTCAAAAAATTGTAGTGGGGGATTAGAAGTCTCGGCAGGGTAAGCTTAGAGTGTCAGCAAGAGCTTAGAGGGGGATCTCATCATGCGTTTAGAAAGGCGGAAAGACAATCACCGATAACAAGCCGGTACCGTGAACGTAAACATTGTCTAATGGTCAGCGCTAAAGAATATTTTGATATTATCAAAAAGAAAGCGGGCATAGAGCTAGACTGCTGAAAAATGGGCTTTTCAAGGATCATTGTCTTCTGGGGGTGTACCCTTTGCTAAACAAGAGACGTTTAGGAAAAGCAGTTTAGGGGCGTTTTTATATCTAAGGATGTGTCGTTTAAGAAGACTGAGCTAGAGTTTACCAGAATGGAAGTCCGGTGCTCACTGGTGGTGGCTTCCTGGGAGTGGAAGAGCGGTTCTTGAAGTTTAGAACTATACACCCAGGGGCTTGGCGGTGGAGATCGGAGTAGTGGGTAAAAATCCCGACCTGCTTCAACTGCCAAAAACTGGGTTACAAAAGGCAAGAAAACCCGAGGGCCTAACAGCCCTCTCACAGTACGATAGGGACGGCCACCTGGTAAGGGAGCGCGAGGTTAAGGTGGTACGGTCCCGAGTCCGTCACATGGAAAGCCCCGCGAAATACAGGATAGCGTACGCCGATAGTACCCCATGCGTAAGCTCATGGGGCGCAAAAAAGTAGATAAAAGAGTAGATAACGAGCAGAAAGGATATACAGTGGTGAAAATGCCCCCGAGAGAACAACGAAACCCAGGAGAAAAGGAAGGATGGGGAAGACCCACCAGTCGACGGGGAAGTAAACACAGTGATGTGGTGGACAAAGATGATTTTGATATCATTTTTTCAGGAGTTAGGTTTTCAGAGGTTGGAAATCGACAGGGTTGCTGAGCTTCACGGCTGCCACTCTTTGCTAGATGGAAGGGGTTATCGAAATTCGAAAAGTTTTTCGAAAACTGGGGGATAATATCAGCAAATAGGCCGGCAAGGGAACAGTTGTAACGCGGGATTGTAATGTATCCAGCCAGTTCTGGAAAAGTAAGTATACATCAGATAGGGGGCACTGTTATTAGAATGGCTAGTAGAGCGGAACCTCCAGGCCTAGGATAAGTTCCCACGTTCTACTCATAAAAGCCAGGAGGAACTTCTGGCTTTCTCACTCTACCTCACTCTAGCTTCAGAGTCGGTCTACCCCAGGATTCGAAGGTGGATAGTAGACGAGGGAGATTTACTTGTGAGAAAATTTTCTTATGATCAAATTAAATTTTAACTGAACGGGCTTTAGCAATCACATAGCCACTCAAGCGGCAGATGCGAAAACTGAATGCACATATTCCAACGATGAAGATAGATAACGGATGCAGGTGCTTCAACGAAAGGGAAGGCGTGGTCAAAGTTGAAAATATTATTAGGGTTGTGAATCCGAAAAGCAAGATCAACCGACCGCGTCAGGAGAGGGAGATACCGGCTATAGTGCTGGTGGAGCAGCGAAATTCGAAAAAAGTGCGGTGAGCCTGGATAAGGCTCACTGAGGAGAATGACCAGCGAATAACGCGACGGTCACCGCGGCTAAACCAATTGAATTCAGGGAGCGAAAAAGTCAGTCTAGAAGTCTATTGGGTACAATATCGGGAGACGAATAGACATATGTAGGGCCTTCAATCTAAGAGAAAATGAAAGACACGAAAGGAACTGATACACGCTGTAGGAAGGGGTGAAGCTTGTCATATCAAGTGGTCAGTCGAGCTCGGTGGTTTGGTGCATTCGTATGCGCTTTGCGACTGGAGGAGACACGTAGGTGCACGGGTTCGATCCCCGCCG
>MNPL01022095.1:32867-59575 GCA_002081605.1 Tropilaelaps mercedesae
ATATAGATTCGTGTGAATCTACTGACCAGTGACGAGAGACTCGTGAATACGGTCAATTTTCGGCTCAGGGTTCGCCTTTGACTTTCACAAAAGTTGCTTGAAGGCAGCATCTGTAATGCCGTCGGACTGGTTTGCGCAGTAGGATGGCATTCGGTGATTATAGCGCTCAATTGACTATACGGCTGTCGGCAAACCAACGGCAGCAGTTGTGTTTGCACGAAGAAGAGTTCCGGACAAGCTGAGGGTACCGTTACTGGTCATACGACAACAAAGGCAGTTATGACCGTTGAATTACTGGCGGTGGTGGAGAAGGAATTCGTAGGGTGGACCTGACCTCAGAGTCAATGGGGGCTAAACTAATGGAGTATGCCCTCTAGGGGGTTCCGGTTATGTCTGCAAATGGTTTGCTGCTTGTATATGAAACGCCTCGCATCCCCGTACTTTTCTACGGCATAATTATATGGGGCGAAGGCTATAGACAGTGCGAAAAGGTAAGGCCATTCAGAACGACGTTTCCAGAGTGATCCTTGCTAGAAGCTATATCGAAAAATTTGGACTGGCCTAGCTGTGTGAGACTTGCAGAATTCCGACAGGCGTTATTACAGGATAAAATATCTACAGGGTAGGATAACTTCAGTTACACAATCCTTGGTTTTATTATAATAATCCACCATATTTCAGAATGAATGAATACGATAGTGAAGACATGTGAGAACGTGTAAATTATATCAATTTAGATATGTTGAAATAATTGGAGGAATAATAAAGGAAGAGTACCTGGACCAAGCTGGAAAAAGCTGAACCAGCTCGTATCCTATGATTTAAGAATAACATCACAATGAAGCAGTGCATCTCCATGTGTATTATACGTTAAAGTAAGACGTATATCGCCCTCTTATTTTTTGCGATTAGCTTTAAATCCACCTATATAAAGGACAGTGCTTGCTCGACTGCTCCTGCCAGGCTAACAAATAATGGACAGACTCCCTTCTCGGTTTTTCAGACTTCTTCGTGTACATTATATTCGTATACAGTATATACTTCATATATACATTTACAGTCGCTTTAGGTCATCCTTTTGATGTGGACTTCGGTGCTGTCCTTGGTGCTTGACATTTTTGAAACCAAACGCCTGAATGTCCTGGAACGAATAATATTTTCGCTTTCTCATAATCTTTTCAAAAACCTGGGCAGTTTTCGTGCATACATTCAGCCGGCAAGAATCTCAGTGTAGCAAGGCAGCTGAAAAATCTTGAAGAGACCAGCAGCTGGGAGCTAGACCCGTAGCTCGCCTCTTGGGTAGTTGATTCTTAGGCCTTTTTTTTTCTGTAGTTATTTTTAGTAGTAGTGGATAGGCAGCGGTTCGACAGACAAATCCTTTTTGTGGTGATGGTAGCAGGTCCTCCGTCAAGAGGGAAAACAAAAAGGTAGCAGGAAGGGCGACAACGTTTAACAGACAAGACAAACTTTGGCATGGCGTTTAGTCTCGCTAAGACGCCTTTTAACTACAAAACTCATAAATCCAGGAGATCAGCGAAGCAGATACGTAAACAACGAAGGTCAGCAAGAGCGGATACAAGTTTAGGCATGTCTCCAAGGTGCAATACATCGACTACTGCGTTACACGCGTAGCAGGTCTTAGCGGTTGTTGACAGTTGAACGCACGTGGAACCTGCAGTATAACAAGGTGGGCAACGTGTGAGAAAAACGGGACATTCGGGACAAAACCTCGAAAACGCCAGAGCTAACGCAGAGGGGGAAGGTACCATGAAAACGGTGAATCTTCGCTGAGGATAGTAGAGCCGATAATTGTAACACGCCTAGGCCTTTTCAGCTTTGATTGAGTGTGCACCGTTCGGTATATACGCGGCATATGATATAATGCGTAGATTTTGGTTTTATTCATTACCATATATATATATATATATATATATATATGTAAATCGGCAGACAGTTGTCTGCGTGTTTTGCCCCCCGCAAACCCGCAAATACTGAAATCAGTCGCCTCCTGAATCAATCGTTGTTCCGTACGGCACAGGGGTCGAATACGAGTGGTCTTCGTCTTGAGAAAGTTGAAGTTCTAGTTGAGTACTGCATCGCATGCTGCATCTCGTCCTTGAATCTATTTCCTATCAGTGGACTGGAAAATGGCGACTATCTTTGCCCTACAATTTCGGATCTGCAGTTTTAATCGACTGATGCATTCGTTTTTTCGACGCGTCGACGCTCGCGGATAAGTCGAGAACGACTATCGTCGCTTGCAATGCCAGTTTAGAAGACGAAGGTATCCTCGCATGGATTGCTTCTACAGTGGGCCGCGCCAGGCAAAAGTGTTCTCTAAAATCGCAGAACATTTCTGTTAAGCGAGGTAACCCTCGATCGTATCGAAATTGGTTTCCGTCATTTTGACGTGGAAACACAACGTCGCTGTCTAAAGGTGCGTTGGTTACAATTACAGTCGATGTAGGCCTTCTATCGCATTGGCTCAAAATATTTTTGTGGCTTCGTATATTCCGTACTTCACATGAAACAAGAGACGACAACTTCCGCCGAATTGAAAAGTCTTCAGCCTTAGGAGAGATGAAAGTGATTTGATACTTAGTCCAGCTGCCAACCCTCGTTGTCCGCTGGTCCGTTTGCAGTTCCGTCCATTATTTCCGTAACGCCGCCATCTTGAGCTACTACTTAAAAAGTGAATCACGAGAAAGCTAAACTACCATCGAAGATCTAAATCGGCGAAGCAGTCGGGCTGACTCCCCGGGCTGTGAATACCTGCTGGGAACGGCCATGTCGGTTTTGAGTAAATTTCACGTCTTACATTCGTACATATTTTTGCCGTTCGTGCTTGTTCCATGCCGAAAGAAACTCATTCGCTCCCTGTGTCAATTACGACGCCACGCTTAAGCTTCGCAGTGTATTTCATCCGTATGCTTATTTATTGTAGGCAATAAATATCGGCAAAATGGTAAGAAAAATCAATGATCAGAAATCAAGTACGACTTAAAAGAAACGAAGGTTTGCAGAAAGTCAGTCGCTTACCCGTTAGTCGAGCGGTAGTGAAGATTAGTCCAGGGGAAATATTATAATCATGATCGTGTGTCGACTATTGGTTGGCTGGCAACGTGTGCAGTAAAGTTGTTGCAACTCGTTCTGTCTTTTTCATGTATAAATCAAATTTTTTCCGCCGTCTGCCTACGCTGGACTGGAAAACAGCCACTCTGAAATAATGACGGGCAATGCCTCCACTCATTATCCGAAAATGTCTGTGAAATGAACGCCCAACTCGTGTAAACTACTTTGCCCTACTCGTCAATTGCATTATTGGTTTGCTGAACGAATTGGATTCGCTAAGAAGGATTCCTCTTTCAAACCCTCCCGCGCCAGAGGCCTTCCGCTGTTTCACTTCGTTCGGCGTCGAGTATTTCGCAGCATGGCGAGTGGAAGGAGAATTTAGCCCTCTAAATCTGTGCTCAATGTCTAACCAAACAGTGATCCACCCTGTTTTGCCAATATGGAGCGAGAAGCGTCCGCGAATATGTGTAATCCTTTTTACTTATAAAAAATAATAATAATAATAATATACTGATAAAAAAAATAGTCTATTAAACTTTGAGAAAGCGGGGAAGGTAAATTTAGAGGGGTATTTTACACAGATACTCTTTCCTCTCAGTTCAAAGGAGGCGCTCGGGTGGCTTGGATCTGGGCTCGCCGCAGCCTGTAACGGACATGCCTACACTCTTTTCGTTGCTTGTTTTTGAGCTTGTACATTAGAGGCGAAAAAGTCTTTGAATACGGAGGGATACAACTGTGACTAATAAACTTAACG
Organism: Tropilaelaps mercedesae; assembly: GCA_002081605.1. Classification (NCBI taxonomy): domain Eukaryota; kingdom Metazoa; phylum Arthropoda; class Arachnida; order Mesostigmata; family Laelapidae; genus Tropilaelaps; species Tropilaelaps mercedesae. The sequence continues at coordinate 36,694 of MNPL01022095.1, forward strand.
GAATTAATGAGCATATTTTCGTGTATATGCGTTTACCGTACCCTAACGGTTGGACTCTGGGAAGCTACGAGGTAGAAGCTACGAGCTTCGCGTACAGGGTATTTACTGCGTTTGTTTACACTGACCGCGCCTCTGTTCAGCTTTCCAGGCTGGTCCTCAGCTCTTGCCGTTATGACTTCAGGACTCGCCAGAAATGGTGACGCTGTTAATCTCATTAGGTATAAGTGAGTTCACTCATCGCATGCAACATACGAGGCTTGTTTGCCGATTATTCGATCTTTCTCGCGCAGTTAGTGCACCTTCTGTTATCTTAGGGGGTGGCTTGATACCGTCTACTTAGCCATACGACAAAATATGTCAGAACGTTTGAGTTCTGTACCCTGTACCCGTTGCAGCCATGACATTAATAATGAAAGAGTAAGACGCTATGGTCTAGCCACGTTTTCCAGTCGTGGCCGGAAGAAATGAAAGGACATCGGGTGCAGGGCGTTTTGCGGACATCGGCCAGCAACAAGCCGTGTAGCGACAATACCGCTTGGAAGTAACTGCTGAGTAGTGGAAGACTCGCTTGGGGCTTAACCTGTCTAGTCTTCTATGCCCATGACCGGTACGTATAGAATGGTACCATGACAGTGTTATTGATGTCTTCGCGTTGGACAGTTCCATCTCCGGTGAAAGGAAGCCACCCTGCCTCGCGCTTGTGACGTATCCTAGACTCAGTTAGACGTCACGCAGGGGCCGTTTCTAGAGCTATGGGTCTATGGGGTTCGCAATCGTCAACGCGTCGACTTAGACGCGCTCTGATTTTAGCGCGCTATTTAGTTGTCTAAATCTAAGATGGTTTCTTTGTACCGCGGGATAGCTCCTTGCAATCCCGTCAATTTTCACCGGAAACGGGAAAATCCTTATACGTTGATTTTTACCGCTAGCAATATTAGACATTTGCTAGGTGTCCCTTTCGTCAGCGTGGTCACCATGCTCTAAATGAAAATTTTAATTACATTGCAAGCCCACTTTGGTACGCCACCAGCTTTACGTTTTGCCGACCCGTGCAGACGCTTACGTCGGCTTAATTATACCACATCAAATAAGGACCTTCACATAAACTTCTATCGTAGTGAAAATACACTCTTCCCCGGGGCACTGTCATTGTGCGCTTGGCTCCTGATGTGAAGCACACCGGTGAGCTATAATAAACTGAGCGTTCATCTTCTCGAAAAAGCCCTCCCCGTCTCTTGTTTATAGATACGCCATTATCGAGCTAGCCAAAACATCCCACTGTCCTTTTATCGGCCGCGATGCCTACACTATTGCAGTCTTCAGATAACAATCTGTTCTTCAAAGGCGGGGCAAAAAAGCTTGGAGCAAAGTGGAGGTAGTTGTAGCCGACGAACGGCAGACATGGTGGGCCATCGTCTTATCTGGTAATCTGATCGCCTTTGAAACCTAACGACGACGTGGAGCAAATTCGCCCGTCTTTGTTTCGCCAACAGTTCGATTTGAGTCCCCCGGAGCCACGCCAACGAATGTCCGTCGGAGTGCCCAGTCGGCATATTGTCGCAGAGATAATGCTTCTTCAAGAATCGGAGTCAGCAAGGTGTCTATAACACCTACCTCGCATTAGACAGGTAAGGTCGTTTTTTGGTTTCGTCGAGCACACATTGTGTTTAGATCGATGTATTTCTACAGAGGAAAATCTGTGGATACATTGTAAGGTTTTATTGTGGGGTGCGTACAGTTTATTTGGCCCATGCAAATTCTAGAATGTATTAGTGCCCTACGCGAAAGACGTGACAAGTATCAGTCGTTAGGCGGGAGCGATATGAAGAAAGGTATCATATTTATTTGACTTGTATGAATTTGCTAAAGAGGACCGTAATTAATATTATGGAATCTCATTAGAGCAGTTAACATTCATAATATGCAGTAGACTCGGTAGATGAACTACCGATCAATAACATTTTTCTGTCGTACAATGTGGAGGTATGCTATATATATAGTTCCATGCCGGATTTAATGTAATTATCACATCAAATGGTTTATATGTTTCCAATGTCCAGAAACGCATGCATACATGTACATATATGTTCTTTCTGTAAAGAGTATTTTTTTGAGAAAATTAAGCAGGGTTTATTATAAATATGAGCCGGCGGTTCAAAGGGATGTCTGGCATAGTGGCTTATGCACTACGTGGCTCGAGCAGAGGAAGCAGCAGAAGCAGTACAAAAATACACGGAAAATTCTAATTTAATAAAGCAGACAAGTATCTCCGGGAATGATTTCCGTTCTCGTGTTTTTTTGCTTATTCGTTTCGGCATTCAAAATGTTGGCAGAACACGGCTTTGAACTCCGGTTCCCTACGCCAGATAAGTATATTCTACTGGCCAACCTGCTCCTTATTCACTCACTGCAAACGACCCATCTGGAGTGTTCCGCCGTATACCTTACAGTATGTGCCAGGTAATCCTCATAAGACCTTCCTTCCGGCCATCCAACCGAAACGCTAAAAAGCTACGGATGGTCTGATGTTTCGCAGATTCTGGAGTTTTCCTGAAATGCTGTAATTTATTTCACCCCATTTCTGTCCTGGTTTCAATTTCTGAGCCCCCCCCCTGTTCAAGTTGTTCCTCTGAAGAAAGGTCACGGTAGGTTGGGTGTGCCGTCTTCACGCGATGTATGCGCTGATGCTTCTTAATAGTACGCACTGTGCCATGCATTAGAGGTAACATTCGTGTATTCCGGAGGTGCGGTAGCTCTGCAATTTTCGTCGTAAACACGAGGGGCGTCTGAGTCGATGATCCAGTGGCGAGGCGGTACAGACGCCGCTAGCAACAACCTAGGAGCGCAGGGTTTGAGTAGCATGCGCACAGACGTCCGCATATACATACGGGGTATAGCTTCGCGACGAAAACACACGGCGCACGCGGGGAACGAAGTAGCGTGGTAGAACTTTCGCATTTTTTTCGAGCACTCTGCTTTTTGATGTCGCCACTAGGAGTAGAATTGCCCAGTTAGCCAAACAGACCGCCGCTGCGATTTGACTGGTGGGTTAAGTGTCTGAATTTGCTCGCAATTTGTTCCAGGTTTGACGGGCCGTATCTCAATGAAGTACGAACTCTATATGGATTTTTTCCATACGCTCTTGACACTGCCACACATTTCGGTGCCGCCAACCGTCGTGTACATTTGCGAGTGATGCATAGAAACCAATAACAACGAAACGACCGTTACATGATTTCCCTGCCAGTGGGAGGAGGACACGAACCTGAGGGACGTATCGCCCCGTCGAAGATATCTCCTGAGTCGGATATCCCTTTCGTCCTTCTTCTACTTAGCCCCATCGTCTGTGCACCCCACATCCACCCGTCTTTCGATGGCCTTGTGATGCGCGAAGAGACCTCAATTCCGGCCGAATAGTCTATTCAGATACTGCTTTCCTGGCTTGTCCGCTAGTGCATTTATCCCCCATTCCCCGTGTCATTTGCTGAAAGAGGATCGTTGGCAAGGAAGCGGGAAGAATAGCGTATTTCACAGCAATGACATAGAAGGACCATGACTCGATGGCGAAATGGCGGTGACGTTTGGGAGCATTGAACCAATTTGTGACACGAGGGATGTATGGGGTATGTGCATTGTCGATCATGGTAGCGCGTAAGCGAGAACGTCCGCGGGGACATAGGTTGGGGAATTGGATAAGGACGGTGTATCCCTAAATAGGCAGGGTCACGTTGTGCATTCGCTTCCCCCACTTTGACGGACGGGGCTTGGATCTCATTGGCCATTATTGAAGGTTAGAGGCGGGCGTCACACGGGTCTTGCTCGGAGCCGCGCGGCTTCGACACTACAAGCTACTGAAGCCCTACGCGAACACATTTGTATGTCGCTTTCGGCAAGAATTGCCGTGCGGTGGGAAGCTCCCAGAAAAACGGCAACATCACCCTTTCGGCGTTTCACAATTGCAAGCGGTTTTGTCGCCACCTCGTTAGGGTGTCGAGGCCCCCTCCCAAGGAAGACGCCCACGCTTCGTGCAGAGTTTACGGGAGAACGCAAACGACACCCCCGGGATCGCATCGCTTCGCCGACGGAGAGGTGGTCGACGCTGCTTAAGGATTCAACATCCGAGAGGCCAAAAGCTAGCGCACTTTGTGAGAACGCAACTGCTCGTGAAACTGACCCAAAAACGCCTCGTCGATGTTTCGCCGTTGGTGCCTACCAGATGGGTCTACAAGCGCCCGTTGCCGTGGCCCGCTGCTCTGAATGATTCCGCCGAAAGACTCGCGCCTGCCGGGCGACCGCAGCGAATAGCACCGAAATACTGAGTAGTACGCGGTCGCAGGCCGACCCGATTTGCGATGCGCAGCGAGCCGTACGCGGAGTGGGCAAAATTGTTTATTCCGGTTTTTCGGCAAGTGCGAAAACATCCTGCTCGAGTTGGAGTGTTTGCTGGATGTGTATGCGTCGCTCGGCGAAATAGATCACAGACGTACAGATGTTTCTAGGATAAAAAGGACACTTGAGTTGTTTCTTTGAACTCGTTCGGTTTCAGCGAAGCCTTCGGAGCAATCGAAGAGCATCGGCCCGTGTCCGTATCGGATGTGTGTCTGACTGGCAGAAATTTCTGCGTTGTCGTACTCGTTGATCGGCCAATGTTTCAACCGGATGCGCCGATTTGGTATCATCGCAGCACTATTGAGTGATTCGTTGTGATATTTTTGACGTGCAATTCAAATGGCATGAGCGATTGTAATTTCAGGGCGTTATTTCTGGCGAAATAAATAGTTCCAAGAGCAGATCTTCTGCTGCTGCTTCCCTAGTGTGAGCGCTACATCGTAGAAATTTTCACTGGAACTGATTGTGTTTCAGCTGTGGATGTGCAGGCAGTGACGTTATACTCGGCATAAAAAAACGTGACTAACATTACCGGCAAACCCTTCATCTTGGAAAAAGGCTGTTGCGAATGGCTGTATACAATTTTTAGAAAATAGTTCGCCGTTTCGTCATTCACCGGGAGAACCGCCTGATTTTCTACACAAAGCGAGTGTCAATGACGCGAAAACCATCTACCTGTCACGGTCCGCAGTTCGCCCGCGATATAAATACGTTCTAAACACGGGTTACTCACTAGAGAGTGTTTTCATCTCGAGCTGGTCGCCCTCGAAGAATTTTGACATCATTAGAAACCAGAGACACTGCTTTCTCAACGGATGGCGTAGTTACGAGGGGGCCTTATTACGGTAGACTTATGCGTCGTCGTCTTTATGTATACGTCACCCTATGTTCGGAGCGATGAGCGCTCTACGCTCCTGGGCTGGCTGTCACCTTGACGTGCGTCACCAATGGGGCATACCCATACGACGTCGATGACATCGAGGATTCGATAGCACCGACAAAATAACCGGAGGAGACGGAATCAGAAGCTCGGTCTGTCACTACAAACACGCACAGCATTGACCAGTACGAAGTCTGCCCATTTCAAACGGCACCAAAGTCGGAAATAATTGGAAAAGGCCGGCCCGGTAGTCGCTGCACACACTCGTTCACCCTGGCCGTCGCGGACAGGGCCTATGGTTTACAGAAGGGCTCGTTTTAAGTTAAGGTCCTTTCAAGGGATCAACTCACAACTTCTGTCGCCCGCCCAGACCTCATCTCTACGTACGCTGTATGCCCTTTGACCCATTAGGGGATTCATTTCCCATACCGCTTGGTGGCTTAGCTGAACATTAGTGGAAAGCATTTTGCAAGCAACCAGGACAAGGAGTCGGTGTGCGTTTGTGTGTAATTGTGCAAACCCTCCGGGAATACGAAGTTACGAGGTAATTATGATCAGGCAGACCTCATCCTGCGGACGCGATATTTGCTGAGTGGTTTGGATAGAGAAGGTGGAAACACGGGGCTTCGTTTCTCTTAAGCGTTTTATTCTAGCGTTTCATCTGTGTATATTACTATGATTTGCGGAAGATAGTACCGTTTTATTGACCTTCCGAGAAGGCACACTGCCTTAGCATCTATATATGTATATATATACAGAAAATGTAAGAAGCAATATAAAATACAATATGAAGACCCGCATCGAAGAATAGTCTATACAAATAAATTACGATAGTATTACGTCTTAATCGTCGCCAATGGGGCGTCTTCCACGAAATTTCTGTCTCGGATAGAGGAAGCTTCCTGTTCACTTTTCGAGCGTGTGGACTTAGAGACGTAGGCCCTGGACGTATGCGAGCCTTGATGCTCACATTTGGAAATGCCCTATGGAGGGTAATTGTACTTTTAGACTACTTGAATGTTACTTTGATATACATGTCCTACCCTTGTGTCCTTGTTGTCATCTATATTACGTCGTGGCACCTTTTTGGCACCCTGCGGCACACTCACGATGGCTTTGTTGTTTAAGCTGGTACATTTGTAAAGGCGTTGCTTTATGATGCGACGCTCCTTTAGTGTGTCGGTGTGGTGCTATTTCATTGTGGTACTTTTGTAACAGGTGTATCCTATAGTAGACCACAACATCGAGAGAACGAAAACCGCGCCACTCAGAATCGTCGAAGAATTCCGAGACCTCAAAGCATCGGATACATCGAGCATTCCTCTATGCCGGGGTTTCATCTGAACACCGAAGTGACTGCAAATGTTTCTTTTTCTTGCTCAAAAATTGCCTTATTTTAGCTACCCGACCACGTCGCTCTATAGGTATTCCAGTATATAATTTATGTTCATTGCTGTGCTTGATCTGTTAATCTATCGTGTTCGAGTGTCAACTGTCGAAGACATCTTCATGGTTTTTTCACATTTGCTGTTGATATTAGTACATATTTACCTATTGAGGACCCGTCAGCTGAACGGGAGGGATCAAGTGTATGGTACATTTCCTGACTACTTGTCGAAGCCACCGTACGAGAGCAATAAGGCACGGCTGGACCACCATTACCCGTTCGTGGTCGGGCCAACAACTCTTAGCCATTTCTCGCATTCATTTCCTCGTTTTGGGGGGCTGGGCGACGTTCCGTAAAGCAACTTGACAGGCCGGCTGCGGTGGAGAGGGTCGCAAACTGGCCCAGTCGTGGCATTCTCTCGACGCAGATCGTGCACTGAGAAATACAACGAGTGTTGCACAGCAGTTTTAACCGCTACGTGCATGCCGTGGTAAATTCTTGCCTATGCGCATGCCACGTAGAGCTGAAAAATTGATAGTTCAGCTCGGTAACAGTTGGCAACAATAGATAGAGCCGTTTAGTCAGCGCACACTTCCAAGGGGCGTGAATGAGATGCGTGACTGCCAGGTGTGCCAATGTTCAGGAAGAATACGCGCTGACGTTAGTACGGGCAATATTGGGCTGAAGGATATGCAATAATAATATGTTGCCGTATATAAGTATTCGAAGGTACTCAAATATGACTAAACAGGCTAAAAAACTACGTGTATCTCGTCTACATAATTGGAACATTAATGTTCTCGTCCTAATGATAAGGTTGCAACAATGCTCGCGGCATGGCGGTTTTCTGCAAGCCGACAACCATAAATAACTAAGCCAGTCGAGTAATAGTTTAACAGTGACCCGCTCCACCGTCATAAACGCTGGGGTTAACTTGCCCTTGGTTAAGATTGGGACGACTTTGAAAGCAAGTTTATTAGACAAACGACTTCGGTGCGATGCCTGTTTTCAATAACAACTGCCTGTCCAGACACTCGGCAAACACTAAGCGATAATCGACAGCACTAGAGACTGGCCTGTACTGCCAGTTGTGTATTGCTTATCTATCACACATCGACCTAGTAAAGTGCTCTTGAATTTAACGTGAACCGCCGCCAACGAGCAATATCTTTAGAAACTCAATTGAACCCAAAGTACATTTCATTGGAACAGATATAGCTTAGCCATGAGGCTACCGAAACCGTAATAGCGTAAAGATTACAATGTGACTGTAGGCTGACGAAGAGAACCAAACTAAATGATGTATAACTGAAATTATTATTATTATTATTATTATTATTATTATTATTATTATTATTATTATTATTATTATTATTATTATTGTTTTCGAAATCCTTAGCCGTTCTCGGTAAACTGTAGTTTATAAATTTTAGTTTATAAATTTTAATATCATGCCAAGGTACCGTCACCCTCTCTTGTCCACGTCCGGCCCTAACTCTCGCCATTTTTGTCCGCCCACCTCATACCGACACTTCTCTCCTGTTCACTCGACCCAACCGTACTCATTGATCGCATCCGAGCGGGTAATGTCCCGTCTACATCGAACGCAAACCGAAGATCTACGGCACCTGCAGAGTGGACTGAGAGGCTCTGATCATTTTCCGATCGGCTCTGTCGTTGGATATTCGCATTTTAGTTGGCGTTAGTACGAATTCTATCGCCAGCAAGGCCAACGCGTTCTCTACTTCAGGAACAGGTATACGTCATGTTTTGTACAGATACTCCCTGAAATATTCGACAGTGCTGCAGAAACACTTCGTCACTTTTGTGTCGTTGTTACCAAGGTTATCAGAAGTTGACTTCTGTATAGTTATCGGCTTTTTACGTGCAGCTCCACGAGTTTCTCAGAGATGGGCGCTCGTTACACCAAGTTCCTACACTAGACTAAAGGCTACCGCCCGCTGCTATGTCGAGCAATCTATGGTATATGATAGATATTCAACTTTGTGAAAATGGCAACGTTTATACGAGAGAACTGCATTCATGCTCGTGGCAAATATTTACTACTCCAATCAAACACTTAACTTTAGCACACCGAACCCCGCGATATGTGCGACCCCCTTAGCGGCGTGCCAGCTAATCGTCGGAAGCAGACATGCTCTTATTTCCAGGTAAAATAAAATTGTTTACAGCGCAGCGCGTCCGCTTAGCTCCCACACCTGGCGCGGTCAAGCGCCTGTTACTCAGCGACACGGAGAAAAAGCTTCTATGTACACTACGGTACCACTCGACCTTCATTACCTTCGCGCATCTCGAACTAATTTCTAGAGGATTCTGCATTTGGGCTGTCTCCAACTCGAGCGATCGTTTGCTCTCAAACCGAACGAAACCGCGGCTGTAGATGACTATGCAGGCATCGGCTAGAGGACGTCGCTGAAGGCCGTTCTACGGTGAATGAACTCTTCAGCTTTGCTAGGCCTGGAAACGTCACTCCGGCCATACTGGACATGGCACTAGTACGGTGCCGTTACTGCAATACCACCACACGCATCCACTCGCCAGGTGTCCGCAAACGACGGGTTCTGTCGGAAGAATAACGCCCGCGAAGTAAGGCCGCGACGGCCTGCCGATGCTCTTTTCGTCAGCAGGAACGGACCCTTGACAGCTACTCTTTTCAAAAGAAAGAGCTGATTTCCACGTGCGCTGATATTTCTGTTGAATTCCAGGTAAATTGACGGAACGCTCAGAAGGTTTGGCGTCATTACCATCTGTCCGGCTCATAGTTCACATGTTATTCAGAGTAAATGTATACCTCATGCAGGCGACCCACGAACTGGCGCCGATCCTTTTCTTAGCTCGAGACACAATAGAAGCGAACAGGGTGGCCAAAAAAAAAACACCGTTGACTTCTCGAAAGATGCTGGCAAATTTTCAAGATTTTGAGATATTTTACCGGGCTCGTTCGAAGTAATACCGACACTACTATATTCCTACTGCAAAATTAAAAGAAACACAATTAATTTCAACTTTTTAATATTGTATGAGTGTATTTATTGTTGTATGTAATGTTCGACTGTATTTTTCTATTCATTTAGAACTAAATCCTGTCAGCGCCAATAGATCCACTCTGAACAGACTGCTGGGTCCGTCAAATCCGCTTCTTTAGCTTGCCTTCCCCTCTTAAGCAACTTATTCCGTTACGGAGCCGCATTGCCTTTCTGTACATCGAGAACGAGCTAGAGACGTTTGATATATCTGTAACTGAGTTATTTTTAACATGATTATTATATTATCATGCATATTTGATATTGTCCGCTTGCATATCGTCCGCGCGTGAGGTCGAGCCGCCGGTTCGACCTCGATGCGCAAATATTCTGGTTGATCCTGTTACCAACCTACCTCGTGGTTGACCGACTCCGTCTTCAACTGTACGAAACGCGTCATCCTATTGGAGTTCATAGAGAAAATTGTTTTTTAGCCATTTAGCGGCCAAAGCGGCCCTTCAATGCAGCTGACCGAATCGAACCGACTTCAGGATTCAGCGGCAACGAGGAGAACCGAATAATCCAAAATAAGAGTGTTTTGGGTGAAGGAAGAAAGCGGTAGCTAATCATGAGCCTACTGCGGTGTCTCCGCGTAAGCGAAACATACCGGCCGTATAGTCTTGCAGCTTTTTTCTGTGCCTTGAAAATTTTCTCCCCAAATCCCAGCTTCGAGCAAACGAGAAAACGTACAACGTCCGCCACGAACACGGACGCCGCAAAACGCCTGCAGGGCACAAAGCACAAAAGAACCAGGCCGCTATGAGTCGTTTTTAGTGCGAGCGTACTCCTTACTTTTACTCGTTACCTCTGAACGAATGGCACTGACAAACCGAGATGGAGACAGGGTCGTTCCCTTCTCATGAAACTGATCTATGGAGGAATCGTTACGGAAGAGAGGATGGGAACTGGGCAGGCCATCAGTATCGGGGCCGTGTGAAAATCAAGTGCCACAGACTGCGCCTCGATAGCCGAGGGAATTCGTAGAGATAACAAAACGGCGAATATTGTAACTGCAGCCAATAACTCTAAACGGTAGAAACTAGTAACTGGACTAGCTGGACAGGAGAGTTCATTTGAGTCGAAGCGTTGGCCTGGGCGGCTGAATGGTCACCTGGAAAAGTTTTTACTGTAGCCTTTAGAGGAAGACAGGTCTTCCGCAGTAAAGAAGCCCGCGATATCTACAGAAGATGTGGGCAGAGGCTCCCGAAGACCGTGCACGAGGGCACCCACCGACTCTGTCACGACAACGTCTACCATTGCCATTAATAGTCAGATATCGAGCGTCAAGGCCCATACACATGTCAAACGGAACGCTTTTCTACACATACGGCACGCTCTCGTGGTTCTTTTTACATGAACGAACGACCTGATGGCACTTAAAGCATTCGCGTTCGTTCATGACGTGACTGACGACTTCGAATGTGTCATCGTGAAACGGGACCCATTCAAAGTGAGGATGACTCCTCGGGTGGAGACGGGGACGCTGGATTATGTGAAGACCATGTCAAATAGTCTTTCTCTTGTGAACTTATAACCAGTGTTGTTGCCACGTTGGCCAACCTACCGTCAGGAAATCAAGGTCGTTTGCCGGTACTCGAACTGACGGCACGCCACCACTCGAATGAGGTAGGCGCGTAAGCGGATCCTACGGGTAGAAAGCCTGGAGAGTCACACATGCGGACTGCATCCAGGAGTCAAGCTGCATCCTGCGTGCCGTGGCCGAGGTGAGCGACAAACTGGCATGCCCTCTGAGCCTGACGATGCTCCAGGGAAAATGAATAGCGGTAGGCTCAGCCTGAGTTTTGCAGGCGAAAGAACTGCTTTTCCTCCAGATTATGCGGTCAGCTTCAGCGTCGACGAACCCGGCTCTCCGACTGTAGTGAGAAACGGATCTTTGCCAATATAACGGTACATATACAAGCACATATACATAGGACAATGCAAGCATTTTCGTGACAACCTCAGATTGACACAGCGTGGAGATATCTTTAGATTTTTTGCCGGCACTCGAGGTAGGGAAGAGCCCGGTCGTACACTGGCTGGTAGAGAACAAAGGCTGTTATATGGGTTCCCATGGAAATGTCAGTCCGTGACAAGCAAATTGTTTCTTCTCTGTACGTCTGCTTGGACGGCGGGCGCTATACAGCTCGCTTCTCTGTGTTTGACAGCAGTCTAAGCAGTTTTTGGGTTATCCATTTTTGTTCAACCAGGTCAGGAATGTACCTTGTTCCTATGGGTTTTCTTTCATGAGAAAGGCATTTCTACAAAAAACAAAACTAGGCTAGAACAGCATGTCAGGTATCATCGACCGTTATCACCAACTATTACTGACTAAGCGTTAGGGTCAAGATGTATGAATTATATTAGTAATAGTAGTAGTAACAATAATGATAATATTAAAAATAATACTATTTTCCCTTCCAGGCGTGAGGCGACGTAGCGTTTATGTTCTGCTTTAAATAACCAAACGTATATTGCTTTCTAAATTGACAAAGCAAATACACTTTTTTGTGAATATACAGCATTGCAACGTTTCACGCCATTTCGTAACTCCGATTTCTCATGCATATTTTCGCCATAACGTAATACTATCTACCCAACATCTACTTCATTAAATTTGCGAGTCATAGCAACATGCGGCAAACGCACGACTTTTCGAGTGCTTTTGGCAAAAACTTTATTGACGGACCCGTTAGATCGTCACCGACGTCATGGTATAGTTTGACTGGTCCGTCTGGTCGCACTCGTTTTTGCCATCGTCCGCAGCCGAGTGTTAGTCAGCAACTGGTGCGGCCTCATTGGTTTAATGCGCATGCATTAATTAAAATCTTCATTAGGGATACGAACAATGCTCTGCGATGCTTTGAGGTTGATGTACGCTACCGTCGGAGTCTGAAGCCGCGATGTAGATATTGTCGGGAGATGGGCTTGAAGGGTGGTGAAAGGCAGGCCGTCACGTTAACGAATTCAGAGAACATACCCAACCGCCAATCCAGTCCAATAAACTACCGAGGTAGGCTTCCAACGAACGAAGACTCTCGACGTTGAAGTCGAATCGTTGCTGACGCGCCCATGAGACCTGCGAGGGCCATTGGTGAAAGGCTGCCAGGAACGCGGGGATACAAAACCTAGAGCGACGAAACAGAAAACAGAACTCTAATGGACGGCGCGGCCAACAGGCACAGGGCCACTCTGCGTACGTGTGGATTCGCGTGCATCCGACATGTATCACCATATTACGATTGGCCGCTAGTGATTGGACAGAAACGAACCGGAGGGAGCCGCAGGCGGCAAGTAGATCATCCGATGGCGGCACGTTCGACCGGCGAAATCGGTTAGATCATCAACCGATGTGCTAAGGAAAAAACATGGCGCCCCATAGCTCGTCTTTGACGAGACAGTTCGTCACCTGAAAATTCCTGAAAAGGAATATTGCATGTGTCTCCATGGGGAAGAGACAGTTCAAACACTAAACACCTCGTAGAGGAAGAGAGAGGCCGTCACCTACGTTACAGAACATACAACGTGCGAGAAGTGCCTTATATGACATAGCGGCACTGGTTCCTGATCGAATCTGATAACAACTATTTCGATGGACTTCGCGTCCGCGCGGAAAGCCACGACACAACCTATACACCTGTTTTCGGTTCTGAGGTAAAGCCAGCGCACAATGAAATCTCGAATCGACGGCATTCAACCGATCGCCATCGACTATGGCGTTTCCCTGCGTAACGGCACGGCGCAAAAAGAAATATAATTTAAGCGACTTCTTCGAGGGTTTTCGACGAGCGTCGAAAAATGAAAACCTCTTCTCTGCTGCCGGCGATGCAACGCGTGGCGGAGCTGCGCAATTACATGGCGTGGATAACTGAGTTCTAGCTCGTCGAGTTTGTTCGAGGACTCGTTATCGGAAGTGGCGGCTAAGTGGATTCTAGATGACGAGAAAACGAGATAGTAGAAAATTGAGACATGTTTCATAGTACGTGAATAGAAACGTGCTTGGTATCGTAATTGTATAGAGCGGATAAAATAGCTCCTGAGTGACAGGAGATATAAAGTGATTTGCGCTACCAGTTAAATAGACTTTATGGGTTACTTGCTGATTCGTTAATGGGGATTATCAATCAGGTTTACGCTGTATGAAATATCCATCTGGATTGAATAAGCCGTTTGGTCAACGCTGCAATCAACGATGGGCACAAAAATAGAGAATTCGCAATATGTTCGAATCGCTAGAATATTCGATTGCCCGAAATGCATCACATCCATCCTTCGCGGCATTTCGCCTTTTACTGACGAACTTGGACAGGTAGACAATGCATAATTATCGTACTTTTACAAACGATAGCTGGCAAATGATAGCGAGTTTTTGGCGCGCGAGCCACGTCACACCGGAGCCTCTCTGCTTGGATGGTTGATTCGGGGCGCCTACTCCTTCGACGCGGGACTTTCACGTGGCGGCTGAATGAAAATCCGAACTCTTCGATGCTTCTTCCTTCTACCCGGTCCTGCCCGTAGCAGAGCTATGAAATGAAGAAAAATTAGGAATCAGTTCGATTTCACGTTGCTTTCGAGGATAAAATCTGAATCCCGTATAGGTTTGAAACCGTAACGTTCTCCAGGGGAACACTTTGACGGGGCAATCAGTTCAGGGCGCGTAAACGAGGTTTCCATTAAGCGCAGCCAGAAAGAAGGCCCAAAATCGAAGTAGCAGCTCAACGGGCTCGTTTTTCGCCGGGGTCTCCGCACGCTGACTTTGCGGCGCGGTGCTTTTTGACAGGCCAATTCAGGACCTGACATATATTTTCTGTGGTTAATAGCACAGCGGAGAAAATAGATCATGCCCTTCAAACATGTCATAAACGACTCATCTGTCCCTGGCGGAAAGCAGCGTTTATGGGCTACCGTAAAGAGTGCACGTATCGGGAATATAACGATGCTTTATAGGCGAGAAAAGCTGTTATAGACAGCACACAGACTTGTCTACCTACCAGCTCACCTATAAGTACATCGTAGTTACTGAAATAACATTTAGGTTGATCGTCAACGCCGGATCTACTTACACAGACATGCACGTGGTACGTCGAGACGTAATTGAACCTTGTCATTCCTCCCTAGTTTTTCCTTACAACTTTTTATTTTGAGAGAATATCATATCAGTTCCAAACCATGGCCAAAATCTTTTCGTTCAAGGTTTGTTCTTTGGTAATTAAGAGTCTCATACTATCGAGGCAAACGCCTTAGTCGTAATGCCTGGGGGTCCTGGATTTCGGCCTGAACCTCATCGAAAAGGCGCTAATCATAGCTTACCCGTCGATTTTTTGTTGTCTAGCTGTGCCCTTCGCTATTTAGAGGCATATAATGGCGTCAAGGGAGGACAACATAGTACAGGTCAACTCGGTCCCAATCGGCATTTTTTTGGTCTGAGTCATTTGAAATGACCGCCGCTTGCTCCTCTGCTCTTGACACAGGAAGCAACCAGCGAGTTAATCCGCTGGATTGTCGAGTTGCCCGTATTGACTGACTGATCGATGCTGACCCCGCATTGGCATTTTGAGGCCAAGATGCTGACACACGTAGAGAGCCTAAGGCTCTATACAGTCGCCGAAAGAGAGAAAGTGATGGCAAATTGTGCGGACAGCAGTGGCCGGCGATGCTGAATTAACAAACACAGGCTTAACCAAAGAAACGTCGATCAATAGCTCACCGATGACTCCATTCTTGGCCTGTGCGGTTGGTGCGGTCCGATTGTAGCTGACCAATGGCCAATGACCATAATGAAGGAACGCCGTTTGATTTCTAGACAGCTTAAACCAAGGACCATCGAATAGAAAGCTGTAAGGCCGCAGCATCAAGACACGCTAAAATATCGATTGCAGAAGACTGGCGACAAATTGGGAAATGAAACAGTTAATATGTCTATAACCAGGATGTTTACAAGATATACGTAAAAACACTGTCAAAGCACGATGCAAAAACGGCTAGGTTGTGTCTAGCCAAAGGACAATGTGTAAATTAAACAAAGATATATACAATCAAATGGTTAACCTTTTTTTATAAAACGTTCCCACAGATAGTAGTACATGGGACACGCATACAGTTGTCGAGACCTTTGCTTCCGCTAACGTGACCTAAGCCGAATGATTTTATCTCCAATTGCCAAGGGCAGAAACTCCTTCACCTTCCTGCATCGTTTGCCCGCCAATGCTCCCCACGCCATGGCTGCCATCACACTAGAGCTCGACTGCGCACCATTAACTTCTAGGCTCTTGTCGTTCAGAGTTAAACCCCTTCGTCCCGTCCTTATGCTCCCCGTCAACTTGAAGCCGACATCGGCAGTTCGAATGCCGAGAAAGTGCAGGACTTGACGTCATTTGACGTAAGGTAACGCCTTGACGGGCCCTGTCAGAGTCTTCGTCCATGTGCGACGATGCCGACGTGGTCGTCAGGACGACGTTTGTTCTGCCTAAAGTCAAGGAGATTGACGACGCTACGTCCTGTATCGTCCCGACCGAATGCTGTTGTTTTTGTGCGCATCGAGGCGACAACTCCGAACGTTTATACGAAACGCAGAAGCTCGACAACTTGGAGTGGGAAGTTGAAGGGCAGGGAGTCACTGCGCAGAAATAAGGTACGGATGGAGACGTGTAGTGACGTCGGTTGCTAGCTACTATGACTGCGGGGGGCAATCGTCTACTCGTCCTTGCAAGGAGCCAGGGAGAAATACGGAAGTCTCAACGTTTAGTGACGGTCGTCACGGAGGTTCGGAATGCACTACCATGTAAAGAAATAAGGGAAGAAACACGCAGTTGGCGAATGTGGATTTAAGTCTATTCTTGTAGCTCTTTTTTTAACTTGCAGAAAAGTCTATTATCCGTCTCCGTTCAAGGATGCACAAATGTAACGTTACTGTTTGATGAACAAACCTTTTCAACGCATAGAAATAGCGTCGGCAAAGACGTCGAGAAAGACACACGTGTAGAAATTGAGGCATTAAAAATTAATTATCATAAAAGGTCATCGAAGGTCACCTTTATCAGGCTATACGGGGTAGAGAAAAGGCCGACATTCGTCCGAAAAGAATTACCGCCTTTATGTAGTATATGCAACTAACAACAAAGGCACTAAATCGACATGTTATGTAAATCCTGCCTGACGGACAGTACCTTTGAAGCAGTTCTTGGACATGCCGTTATCCGGCGGTTGCTCGGAAATCTGTACGTTGACGTACGCGTGTAATTTCAATCGAGCGGACTTATTTGGTTCCGCCAGTCGAAGAAGCCTCCCCAATATTAAATTACATTACGAGTACGACTTGGCGCGCTAGTGCGCTTTACTTCGAATTTCGAGCAGAACCTCTTCTCAGGACATGAGCCTTCCGCGATGTCTTCGGTAGCTTGTCGAGGCCGGACGAAAAGCCCAATGGGCGTGGGTCCCACATCAAAAGAGCTTAGGAGAAACGCAGCTATCTTCCCGGGATAGCTTCCTAATGATAAATGAAACAGAAAGACGAAACACGAGGTAGTACGTATGGAGCCCTTTAAGGAGTTGCAGGCACGGCTCGCGGCTTAGCTGCATAAACAATTCGCTTATACTTTAGCACGGTGCGACTGAGAAAGCGACTACCAGTATTCGGAGCCGTTGACATTGCCGCCAAGCTCAGCAAATTCTATCTCAGCCAAGGGGAAGCGCGTATTCAGTGTTTGACGTAAGATACGCCTTACAGTGATCGCATTAACATGTGCGGAGAGCTACACTCGCCTTAATGCTCGCCAGAATTGGCCTCCTCGGATGGCCGATGTTCGACACATGATTTATATCTGTGAATTGCTTGATAATTCGTGATTCGGCGGTTACGAATGAGACATTAGCATGAACCTCATTTTTACGTTGGTATTTAGCAACGCTAGAAAATACAGTTTCATCAGAGCTAATACCATAATAATAATAATAATAATAATAATAATAATAATAATAATAATAATAATAATAATAATAATAGCGTCTGGGACATATGGTTGATGTGCGTGCCTGCTTATATTGACGTTACATTCGGCCTGATTCAACGCTGCGACACATTCTCGACATGAAGTGAAACATCGACTGGGAGGATTATGCGGGTACATTTTTCACTGCAAAACATCACTGCTAGTCGCAATGCTTTGGCATTGCCAAGTCGAAAGGAAATTGGACTCACTGGCTGCTAGAGTGCCTCGCTGGCGCACGGCTGGCCCTGAGGGCGAGGGCTGCTGAGTGTCATGCCGAGGAGTCAGGCCTGCTTCCTTCCACGTCTACTCTGAAGTAGCTCATCCGGAGTCCCCGGGGAATAAATAGTCGTATTTTCATTTGTCGATCCGGACGAAGTCCTTGGCAGAGTCTCGCATCGTTAATGTAAGCTGCAGCAAAAGGTCTCAGTGTCGAACGAACATGTCCTGAGTTGAAAGATAATAACCAGAATACACTGTGGTGCAGCTGCACCCGCAGAGTACGGAGGCATATGACATATGTTAACTATATATTAAGCACTAAAAAAAAACTGGCCTTGAATAAACAGAATTTAAAAGCTCAAATATGTGCGTTCATTCGTTTAAATTCCTGACACTCCGACATACCCTGGCGTCTGGTTATGTCGCCCTAATTTACGAAATCAACTTCTCACGGCTGCCCGGAGTCAATGGAACCCTTTGATAGATCACTCTGGTCTTCCATGAATGTCTGGCTAACCCTCATATTTTCAAGTGACTTTCCCCACCCTTTGTTGGCAGACTCGTCACAGAACTAAAGGCTGGTAGACGTCAAAGGCATGCGTGGAAAAAGCCAGCGCTTACGTCTCTGTATCTGGGTATTGGCATGTATGCCGGTCGTAAGCACGAAATAGCGGTTAAACGAATGAGTGTATCTTTCTACAATTGCCACTTAGCTGGAACGAATTGTCTTTTTAGTATATACGATGCTATCGTAATCCTAGGATTTCACCAGCCGTCTATAGCAAACGCGTTTAACACGCGTGATCTTTTGCAACGATCGGTCTAGTGAGCTCATTATAAGAGGTCGGTTTGTTTCGAATAGCGATACACCTGCAGCTTTTCCGCGAGTGGATAAGCTCATACCGTTCGGTGTAGGGTCTAAGCGAATATGCAGTGTATGCACTCACCACACGTTTATGAAACATTGCAGATGCAATCAAATATGCACCTGGACCGCGTCGCAATGTCGTACCTTGGCCGCATGGCCGTAAAGTATCGAATATTCGTTCAATACTCAAAGGGCTGCAAGCATTAAGTGCATCTAGACCGCGCAGCGCCAGGTTCTCAACGAAAGTTTCTGCAGTCGAAATCGGCCCAAAGTCTCCACCTCCTGGCAAACTCGAAATGTTCGGAAGCTTCGGTCGAGCTACGAATTCAGCCGGGATACAGGCGCATAGGTATGCAGGTTTTGCGGAGTCCAAAAACCCGCAGTCCTATGACCGTATGAGCTCCCACGACCCTCTAAACATCCGATGCCGATGTGTAATCTCCAGCGTCCCCCCGGAGCATCGCCGCCACGTTGGCGAGTGACGGCAAACCTCGCCCGCGTTTTCCACCCGACTCGAAAGCAAATCGAACAACTGAATTAATCTAGGCGTGAGGTTGACGATCCACAAAACCCTCAACCCGTGTCCATCACCTTAAAGGAAGCCAGTGGCCGAACGTGAGATACGGATAACAGTCCTACGGCCAAGAAAGAGTGCACAATCTGCTACGCAACCCATCGCAGTATTTCGGACAGCAGCGGATTTTTACTTATCCTAGTAGCCGCTATAGAGGCAAGAACAAAACATTCGGTTGTTTCGGGTCCAGTTTGCTGAACGAACTCACGTGAAACTGCAACAAATCGTGAATTAATTACCAAAATCGGCCATTTTGTCAACCCGTACAAGATGAGTCGGCAGACGTGAGGTGCTCGAACTCGGCTTCCGCCTCTTTGTACATTTTTCTCCCCCTTTTAGGCTCGTCTTACAGATGTCTTACTTTCTGTTCGTTTAACAGTGTCTGTGTCAATTTGGCGAGATGCCTTCAGCTGCCATAGATTGATGTAGATTGTGCAGGACTTGACGATTTGGTTGCGTCCGGACATAGTGACGTAAAGCAGGTCCAGTAGCAGGGAGTTACAGGTTATAGGCCTCGAGCGTTGTGGGATATTTAAGGCGGTGGCACATGTAAACACATAAGCAGATGCAGTGAACGGCGTTCAACAGGGTAGTGAAGAAACGGACGGCAGCATGTCCAAATGCCCAAGCAGGCCCAAGTGCCAGCCCTGATGGACAACGGCCCATCAGGGCGGACACTTGGGATTGTACTCAGGAGGCAATAGTACCCTACAAGGTCGATCAACTTTTTTTACTCAGGAGGATATCAGACAGTCGGGTGTCTCTGCACTCTTAACGGACGGAAGTGGTGCCGATAGCTTCTTGCAAAATCGACAATGTTGACCTTAACAAGAGACCATACCTCACAAGGTCGCACAGAGATACGCCCCTTCTACAAAGGTCGCTTTAAAGATTTTGGTACTCGGCTACAGCAAGAGGAACGGGCCCTGGATGGATAACTATGGGCATATATGGACGATTCTATTTCTAGCGCCAAAAAGAATGCGCAAGCGCCTCGAAACTTAAGATAGTGAGCGCCGACTAGGATAAACTCGCATCGTCAGGCGGAAAACCGAGTCCGCCGAGAAACTCCCCGTTGTCGCAACACGCCGTCGCAATGTCCAAACAGAAACAAAAAAGGGAAAAGGAAACCGAAAGTGGAGTGATTGAAATTGTCCAGAGAAGAAACGAAAAGGTTTAGGAGATGAATCGCGGCTCTCTCACTGGCTGCTAATGCGGCGATATTATTGATTTATAATTTAATAGTAGACACACCAGATTCAGAGAAACAAGATAGGTCAGACTGATCAGCTATATTTTGTTATTTAAGTCTATTTAGGGGATTTTCGTCGCTTGGGCTAGCCTATGTCACCGAAAATCGAAAACAACAGACATTTTTCTCCTAGCCTATGGAGGTTACAAGACTTGGCTAGTAACCTATGATTCTATGGTTTATAAGAAACTTTCTTTAGTAATGTATTTTACTATTCTGGCCAGACTAGGACGGCTAGGTCTGGCAGCCGCAAAGCCGTAAATGACTTTTCAATTATTCTTCACATACATTGCCACGTTGCTCGTAAGCATCGCCGAAAGGCTGTAGCGGTATGGGCCTGTTTTTACTGATGGCCTATGACACTTTCAGAAGCCATAAAAATGAAACTGCGGTTGGGCTTTTACCGCCTCCGTGACCCTGATTTCAGTTGGCATCCTCGTGTCTGATCACCGTCAACGCCGTTTGCAGTCGCATGTTAACCCGCAGGAGTATGAGATTTTTATGGGACTCATTACCAACTTTATACCAAATGTCAGAGCCACGCATCTGGAAATATTATGGCGGTTGTGTAGCAAACATATTTATTTTCGCGTGCAGTTCCGCACCTGGATAAGCTTCGGCTTTGACGAAGATCCGAAGGGACTCAAGATACTAGTTGACAATGCTCACGTGGTAGGAAGTTGGCCGAAAACTTTGTATTGTGTGAATTACGTGCCGAGGTGTGGTTATATAACACGCACAATCGGCATATAAATATTAAAAGGTAACGGAGCATTTATTACTGTAGCAACGTGTGACACGCCTGTTTCGGCTGTGCTAAATACATTGAAACAAAAGCTATCGTATATGTTCAGTGGACGAAGTAACACAAATGTTACTTCAACCACTTTCTGATGTAACGAGCCGGAGCCCCTAGAAAAGCCGTGTTGCCGTTCAAAAGAGCCTACGCCGTAATATCGATGGCCAACACGACTTGCAGATTCGAGGTCCCTGTCTTTTGGACTAAAATTGACGGCGAAAACTGAAGCGTTTGTTTTCTTCAGCTATCGCAAGCTTCTGTTTCTAAAATATCCGACCTAATACCAACCTTGAAGGCAGGGTAAGTGCTGCGTTAAGAGATTAGTCTGGAGGGGTCCCATTAGACCTGCACTCTAACTGTGATAACAGGTTTAACAGCGCTGCCGACAAGGCCCGACCAGAGAACAGATTTGCTAAAGTGTAAAGTTTAGAATGGGTAGCACGCCCATAGGAAAACTAAAGTAGAAGATATACTATTTTTTATGATTGAAAGTGATGCTACGGACGATATTGCCAGATTGAAATGGTCCGAATTACACAATTAGGCATTTGCTAAAAAGAGTCCCTATTGACCGTTAGGTTAAATAGCAAAATGATCCGTGATGGCATCGCTACGGGAGGACGTGATCAAAATGCCTCGACCATCTCGCTGACCCAAGAGGCAAGACGCAGTTGAACAGCAACGACTAAAATCGTTGGTACACGCGGTGACCTATTTTCGCTTTATGGCATTCCAAGCCTTTGGGAAAGCCGCGTAGGTGGCTACGGAGACATAAAAGATTGAAAGCGCTTGACCGGCTTTAGGTATCGATTATGAAAAAAACTTCGCCTGGCCGAGTTAACGGGCTGAACGCAGGCATTACTTTGGGCCATATTGAGCTTCCAAGCAATAAAACGAGGAAGACGTGACCTTCATGTTTTGAAAAGTTATAAACCCGTCGACCACGAGAAACTCCGTCGGATAGCATCTACGGGGATGGACTCTGCAAACGTCCTTATACGCACTGAACTTCTTTCTGTAATAGTCTTCGTGCTGCCGTTGTGTTTAGTGTCCGTTCTCTAGGGTCACCACGAAGTTCCGCGTCTTTTGAGAGCCTCGAGACTGCCAAGATTCACTGCCCCCATTAATTACTAGGTAGGTTGTGGCCAATACGTTCAGCCAAACAAGGAACGTCTGCGATCTGCGCCAATTCCCAGAGCGTCCCATTGATTTAGTTTAATGCGATTCGCAACGCGAGAATTAGAACTCTTAACAGAACCACTCTGTTGGTCGCAATCTTAGACTATTGTCTGGATTTGTGTGCTTGTTGGTTATAGATGACTGTCGGCTGGCAGTTTTAATCCGCGGCATGAGAGCTGAAACAATAGAAAAAATAGAGAGAACCAAATGACGCATTCAGGGTCTAACGTAAAAGTAAGTGAATTATAAAATACATTCCGGCTATTACAGGACCGCACTGTGGCCCTCGCAATATTTCCAAGC
>MNPL01022103.1:18615-64468 GCA_002081605.1 Tropilaelaps mercedesae
TCACCGCATCTCTGCCAGCGACAGTCTTAGCTTACCTCGTATAACCCAAGCCATGCAGCACACGACGTCTTGAAATTTCTTTTCTCAAATTCGACGACGCGCTCGATACGATTTCGTATCTAGGGTATAGCTTAACTTTGATTTGTCCGTAATAATAGGGTTCGTGGATCAAATATAAGCTGATTTCTATTTGTAAGGAGTACACCTGAACTGGCTTTAGAGACCACGCTCTTACGCGATCGAGCATCTTCAAATTCGTGATTGTGTGATGCTTAATCTCGCTGTCGGTAATGCCCTAAGTCGCATACTCTAAGGGCCGTCTCTAGCAGCAGTTGCTAAGGGTTCTTGATGCAGTTAACCTTTCTTGTTGACTTCTACAGATCCCGCAAGAATAAGAAGTCGACTAGTTTAAATCTCAGGTCCCAGGTATTTGTTGAATTCGATCTTCCCATGGAAATAAACGGTACTAACAAGCGCCAATACAAAGACCAACAATGACGGTCTGTTTCTCGCAATACACGTTATTGTCAACATTGTGTTACAATTATTGTCAACTTGACATGAAGGGAGTCATGCTGTTCGGCAGGTTTTTTTTATGGGGGTTTCGGGTAATGCTGATGGCACTAGCACGTCGCTGCAACCATTCAGTGATTAGTGTGGGGCTTACAGACCCACTAAAGTTCCGTGTCTCTCCACCCCCAGGTTCGGTAACTTGTAAGACATTACTTATACCCGTTCGGCATGTTAGATATTCAAGCTCAGTTTTATGCCCACACAGTATGCTCTTTTTCTATTATTCAGGAAAATGGGCGTAGGCATAAAACAAATATAAAACCAGCTTCTATCATGATGAAGCCCATAAGTACGTAAATACTACCAAAAAGCTTGGTTATATTTCTGTATAAAAATCCGATGAACGCGTAGTTTTTAGTACAACATTTCTCGATAGTCTCACTTGTGAGTTTTTAAAAAACTAAACCAAGCGCAATATCTTATATGTATTCTTACTATGATATTGTAAAAAACATGACTCAAGACTAGTAGATATAAATATAATCGGCTCTAATTATATCCCCAAAAACATAATGGCGTGAGCTTTCCAACAAAGAAACATTGAAAAAATCTTAACCATGAATAATCGTATGAATGTTCTACTAATTTTATAAAATATGATAATTGAAGCCATATTGCCTGAAATCGTGACACATTTAGAAAACGCATGTACGATTCAAGTCGCTAAGACGCCGTCTACTCATGCAACTAACCAACCCTGTATCCTAACGACTTTGTCTGCTACTATTTGAGGTTGGATAAAGATATTTGTTTTCTTTGCAAATATTAAACATGCACGATAATGTGATGTGTGTTTGAAAGAGTTGTGGTACCATGAACAAAAACTGAACGCTTGCTTAGGATCTAACGCGCAGTGTTGACATTGCAACACAGCTGACATATTCAAGCATGCTGTTCCACACTGTTCCTGACTTGCACTGTCATATTGTCATTTGTTCTGGCTCAATAATTGTTTTATTTAGTTAAGGCCGGCGGCTTATTGTAATTTTGAAGAAGTGACGCAAAATCTGTTTTGGTTAAGCTGCTATGATGAACCTTTACCAGTTAATTACAGGCGGCCTAAATGATCTTAAGCAAAAACTTGATTCTGAACAACAGCGTCGAGCTCAGATAGAAAGGAGGCTAAGCGTTGTCGAAAATCGCATCACCCTCTGGTCATTGGCTCTGTTTTTACTGAGTTTACTGTTTAGTGCGGCGGTAGTAATCCAGAGACTCACTCAATTTTCTCAAATCAGCCACGACTACGACACAAATGTTGTAGTGAATTATACTTTTAATCTCGATAATTCCTGGATTAATTATTTTCTTAGAAAGGTAAAAACGTATGCATGTGCTGTACGTATATATACTTTTTACCTTGTTGGAACAACTAAATGGCCAAACATAATTTGGACGAGTAGTAATATATTGTCTTATGTTGTTCAATCTTATGTTCAATTTTCTTTCGGTTGAACATATTTTTTGAAGATGCAACTAGCAGATCTAAATATAATTTCCACCAAAGCACTATGAGTGAACTCGAACTTAAACACGCTTAATTTATTTATGCTATTGTCTTCGGGCATTCAGTTTAACTAACGTTTTATAAATATGTAGACACGGTTGAGGCATTATTTATAACAGATAAACAGACAAAATGTGTTTGCAAACAAATGCTGCTGTTTAAATAGTTTTTATCAAGTTAAGCTGTGCAGCACTGCTTTATAGCCATCTAATATTATGGTACTTGTATGTCGCTAAAACCGACATAGACTTTCCGCTAGGTTTGTTTTCGTAATAAGATTCAAAATCCAGTATGATGTTAACAGAAAACTAAGAAATAAAAAAATCGCATTCATGCTTAGTTTTAGTTCTAGTAATGGCTTGCAATAATTGCAAAGGTTAACTCAAAAAATTCTTATAGTAACAATTGTATTTGATCGTTACAACAGATTTTAATATGCATGCAGGAAAATAAAACATGTAAGGTCACGCGCATATAGTAATATACACCGTTTCTTGGACCCTCTTTACTGAACACAAGAAATATGATAGACAATATCGTGAGCACAGAAATAGGCGAAAAAATTGGGGGAAAGCCGAAGTGAATCGGCGATGGCCGAATTTTGTGTAAGATTTGCCGTGTCTTTGTAAAAGTCAATAACAATGTAATGAAAAAACTTATCGTGGTTCGCCGGCTGATAAAAAAGTAGTGTTGCCGCCACGCCGTTTTTATATTAACGCGAAGTTACTGTTGCTCTTGTACTAATGTCTTGTGTATTGTTACGACCAGGTGAAATTAATCCACCTAAAACAAAAGGAACAAATCACAATATGGGATATCACATGGAATATTGACGGAACGCTGGAAGAAACTTCTACCGGAGAGATATTCACCGTATCCGTTACTCCCACATTCCGAAGGCTGCCCGCGAAAACTACGTATGAAATTAAGGTACAGGATACAATGGGCTGGTTAATATGCAAATTTGGATATTGTAAGAGGTAGAACTCTAGGTCTGTTTCACATCCTCCATACGGGCTACTATCCTCCCTTTTTTCTTTTTGTATCCTCCCTGTTTGTTCTTATTTGTCACTGATCAAGTTATAAAGAGCCTTTATTACAATCGCGCAATATGGAACAGGTATTTCGATATCCATTCAGAATATGTAAATATCGATGTTAGTAAAATAGGTGTATATATATATATATGGCGTACAGTTGTACGAAAAACGATGAACAGTAGACAAGGAGTGTTGAAATTATTTTTAATTTTCGTATCAAGGTTTACCTATGCTAAAAAGTTTCTTGCAATTTTAATGCCACAAAGATGAGGTCATATTTCATTTTGTTCAGAAGATATACGTTTTAGAAGGGATTCTGTCTAAGCAGTGCCTGACATGAAGGGACCCTCTCCCTTCCGGTTTCAAAATGCTCCAACTTGTTATTTTGTAATCATATGTGGAAACGGTAAATTGAGTTCGAACGCAGACTTTAAATTACGATTAAAAAATTTTATAGACCCCATATATATTAAAATTTATCCCAAGAAAGTTTACCAACACGAATATTCAACCCTAATCACTTCCCGAGCTGCTATCGATATTTCATCGCAGCTACAATTATATTTACCAGGATTAAGTACAGAAGAACTAAAATTAATGAACTATGATTATGTATGAGAGCTGCAGTTTTCAATTGAGTGAACCAATAACACGCGCTTTAGATGTTCTTTAAAGAACTTTAATCTCTCTAATTATTCTGACCAAAAGCGATTTTATACCTTTTCCGCCAAAAATCAGTATCGACTTATTTGTGTGTCGCTTGTTGTGTGGAGCAAACATTTGTATTGTATTTTATAAGAACAGCTGAGTAAAAAATGTACATTGGCTTTACACCTATGAAATTTTCAAAGATAAAAAGTACAAAACCTTTTTTTCCGAATAAATAGTTTATCTCTAAGGGCTTTCGAGGCAACTATCGATTGGAAAAGTTTCGTGAGATTGAGCTAATCTCGAGAATCGAGGTGTGGTTTTTGTCGAAATGTGGTCGGTTTTTGTAGCTTTTGTCTGAAATTATATGAGATGCACAAAAAAAAAAGCCAAAAACATTTCGACAAACTTATAGCAAATGAGTGATACTCACATTGGAGAAACTTTTAGTTTCAAAATTTCAACACTGCTTTTCCCAAAGCGATTTAGAAACTAGATCAACATAAATAATTTCAAGGGATTTTCCATTTCAACCAAAATGTGTTTTAAATTTCTCATGATATAATGTTTTTCAAGTTACTCAGATTTTTGTTATTTCACCATACTATTAATCGGTCAATCATCTTTGAAATGTAAGTCTATAGGCCTAAAATCTAGCCTTTATATAAAACTTTATATAAAACCCATCATGTGCGTCTGCAGCGTGGGGCGTAGTCTTTAGGTAAACTGAGTCGCACTTTGTATTTCAATGTCATTCAAAATCACTGCTTATCATTTCAAAAGTCAATGTTTACCTCGTACAATGTATTCAGATTATTTGTTTTATCAGGAAAAAGCTTTTTTGGCCGCATTGGCTGTTTCGTTGTACACGGTTCTAGCGCAGAGAGCAATTGGAAAATGGCTGAAAGCTGCAATTGCTCGAGCTCTGAAACTAGTACAATTTTATATTCGGCGTTTAAAGTTTTCCGTAAAAAAGTAATAAAATAAGTCGAGACTTATTTTGGATTTACAAAATGAGATTTAATATCTCGAAATTGGTAACATTCAGAATCACCAGCGTGGTCTAAAAGCGAGTAATACATCATCCACAGAGAAAACTAGAAACGAGTGGGGAGCGAGGGTAATTGAAAAGTCGAAACGTAATAAAAAATGGAAACGCAGAACGTCGAATTCGAATAACAACTAAAGTACAAAGTGCCCAGTAGCCATAACCTACATTAAATGAGCAAATGAAGCTCATATATTATGCAAGGCACAGAAAATTCTACGATTGCATCGTCGGATTCCTTGGTTGTGAAAATACTAAGTATACTATGGCCAAGTCTGGCGTAGCTTATTTTCGCGTGGTGTGTATAGAAAAGCGAATGTTTAAGTGCCTATTTAAATTCCATGTACTGGGAGCCCATCCGCAAATGCTACCAAAAATTTCCTTTGTTCTCAGATTTATTTTTTACGGCATTTTTTATAATTAACAGTATTTCGACATGTATCTGTTTCTGTTTTAGCATACATTAAATGTAGACAACCTCTATGAGTTTGCAGGTTTTAATCTTCGATAAAAATGACTTGCCTTTGCCAACGGAAACTGAGTTCGTACCTATACTAACAACTGATTCGTGTAACAAATACAAGAACGTGGCATATAATATGCAGAAAAAAGACACAACAAGCGGTTCAATATCTTCTGTTCCGTTTAATAAAATCATTGATGTGCATGCTCTTCGGAAAATTAATTCTGTTGACGACTCTATTGGAGTTACCTTGTATATTCGTAAATCAAAATGGAGCAAAGATAAAATCAAACAATTCTGTGAAGATTTATGGAAACATTCCGAATGAATTAGTACTGCATACTCCTTGCTATGCGTATAATGCTACACGTGAAATTGTTAGTGGTTCATGCTCACAAAGTTGAACAAAAATCATTCCACAATTTATTCAGAATGAGCTAATATAATTATAATTACATAAATAATAATTTACAACAAACAAGTAATATCTGACTTCTTTTGACATTAAAATTAATAGTTTTCTCTGCTAGTTTTTGAATAACAAAAAGCAATAAAAGAGAATCGAGTGTACTTATTCGCTATTCATAGGCGGATATATATTACAAAAAAATGTATAATTGACCTTCTGCTCCGCTAAGCCTAGCAAATGACACAAAAAGGAAGTATATTAACAGTACAGCCTAACCTCAGAGGGTAGTTCGTCTATCCTGATGTGCAGGCGCTATATTGTCTCAGCAGTCTGTTATCTTGGAGTTGTGAGGACGGTATGGCTGTCATAGTGGCTGTCTGTCATATTTTCAGCTGTCTCACTAGCAGTGATTTGTTCGACGATAATCAATATGGCTTTACAAAAATAGAGATCTACCTCTATGCGGTTGGCGAGGACGATACAGGATTGGATACCAGATGAAAACCGAGGTTTCAGTTGTATGCATTTTAATTTTTCTAAATCGTGCGACAGCCTCTCTTTCTCTTTTGTTATCTAAAATATGTAAGCTTCGTGTAGACAATAAGGCCATAGGAATGGGCCATATGCCTAGACACGCATCTACCTAATGACTGAAAGTTCAACGTTAAGTTGAATGGGCAACCAGTCGATTTAAACCATGCCTCTCGTCGTCAGTTGGTTCAGAAGAGGGTTTTTCATGGATAGACTTCAATAATCACAACACTACTTATTGACATGTAGCGGAAGCGGAAATTCAAGATAGATATGGCGGAGACAGATAACGCGTGCACGAACCACTGGGAAAGGGTGATTGAAGCCGAGGAGATAATTAGGATAGCGGAGGAGGCGTGCTGAAAAGCAGACCCATCCTGTTGTTTGGTCGATGGGTCGCAACCATATTCAACTGGCACCGAACAATGTCATGGCTTTGTATCTAAAAGACTATAAGCGGGCAAAAGAAGTTAATATCAAAGGAGACACCTTAGGATAATTCTTGACACTGCGCTAAATGGATTAGCACTGGTAAGATAAGTCGACCCAAGCGCTTCTGGTCCTGATCAGGACGCTGCAGGACATTTTGAAAGAAAAAAGAAGCTCACGACTCTTGGACGAGGACATGGAGCTGAACCTGGAGCGAGAAACGCCACCATCGACGCTTGACAGAAGGAATTGACCGACGGTGAGGCCTGGGAGGCCAACGGGGAGCTGAACCAAAAGTCTGATACTTGATTTTCGGCATGGCTTCACTTGAAAGGGGAGCTTACGTACGCAGCTGACAGGTGGAGTCCGGTTACTAAGAGAATCAGACATGCAAAGTTAAAAGAAAAGCTATTTTTTTCCATTAATGTGTTTCACTGTAAAATAAATGTAAATAATCTAAATAAAGAGGCGTTCTTATTATAAATTAGCTACTTTTGATAAGTGTATGTTTTTAACTCATTCTTCTCCAAATCAGATACGTTAAAAGTAATATCCATTCTCACTAGATGGCATTAAATAAAATAGAAGCAAAAAACTAAACCTTGCATATCAGATTATTAGTAGCGCTCTTAAAGCAATTTTTATAATGAATACTTATTACCATATCGCTGCAATCATATTCCAAATAATTTCTACGCTCCAGTATTAATAGACTACGTCAACTGCAACATAAAACTCATTGTCGGAAAGCGTAACATTCCGGTAGGTTGAAAAACGCGCAGTTGAACAATGCTTTTTCTTAGCATAAGCGCCATTTATAAATGTTGGCTATGTAAACTTGCTCTTGTTTGACTGGTTTTTTGGGAATTACCGATAGTAACATAAAGCTTGATAAATATTGGCCATTTTTTAACGTTCTTGTTTCGGTTTCAATGCTTAAAAAACGATCCGTCTCAAAAGCTATACTGTATTAGATAATCTTAGCTGGTCAGTGAGTCAGCAGTCAACTTCGCCATTGACCTTTGGTGCGCTCTGACCATAAAGCAATCTTCCTTGGACTTGCTATGCGTCGACAGTAATGGATCAGTGCTTACATCTACTTCCAGTAAATTAATTTCATTTTTCCATCAAGTGCGAATCAAACTTGAACAGAGTTTCTTATTTTTTCAACCATTTTTGCACAAACAATGAAACGTTAAAAAGATTATTCTGAGACAAGGTCATCAGATTTTGAGCTTATTAAGAAGCTCTGCCACAAAATAACTCTTTCGTCAACTGAATCCCTTAGAACCTGCAGTAGTAGTTTAAACGCTTATTTTATCCGTGTGAGAACACACATTAAATAAGGTTTTGCAGACGATTCTCAAGAATTAAGAGAGATCGTTATTCCTTACCTCAGATAATTGTAAGGAGGCTAATTTTTTGTGTATCATTTTGTGTCAGTATAGGTATAGCGAAGCTCATCGGTACCTTCTATTGGCCTTATATGGTGTGCAAACAGTGGTAATAATGCGTCGACGCTTCTCATAAATGGTTGAAAAAGACGTGAAAAGAGTTTCGTAAGTTACGTAAGCACTATACGTTAACGTTATCCTCCCATTTCCCTCCAAAAAATTATATAATTCCTATATAACCATACGAGACTACGAGACTCAAAATGACTTGAGTTTGTTCTGCAGATCGATTGTTTCCCTTATATTCGAAAGAGCACAAAACATTCAAGCAGAAAGGGTTTTCGATTCGTTCGTGATGCGCCACAAATATCCTCATCATTTTCGCATCTTTAGGGCTGACTATCAGCCAAATTTAGCGTCAACGGTACCGATTTCCATATACTTCGCAAGACGGAGCTCATAAATTTAAATGTACAATGACGGTGACTGAATCCGGGTACTTTCATGTCTTCTCCGGTCGCACGAGGCACGCGCCAAGACATCGCAGACGTCTTGTTGTGCCAAACCCATTACATATAGCTCTAGACATGAGGATGATATAAAACTGAAAAGTCTGAAAAATCGAAGACTGAAAATAAGTTTCATACAACTGCGAGCCAAGATTCACACGAAAAACTGCGCGCCAATGTAACTCAAAGCGTTGTACTATTATCATATGCTCAGACATCGATTTGAATACACAGCCGATAGAGTGTAAAACAAGCTATTTTCATTAGATCTTTTTGTATATGAGTTAATTAACGTATAAACAAATGTGGTGCACATGTGCTAGTGAAGGCTTTTATATGCTAACTACAGGGTTGCTTTATAGGAGAAAATATTTTACATCCAGTACAACGTCCTCGAAAGTGGGACAAGCTTCTGTAAAAATGTCAGTCATCAGAACTGAAGGATATATACTTTTCGCTTAACTTATGATTTAAGAATATATTTTAAATAACTAATGATATTACATTGTGCGGACAGGAAACAGACAATGTGCTTGAGCCATTTTTGAAACCATTCTAAGCAGCAGCCTATAAAGCTATTTTTTTCCTAGGCCATGGGCTTCGTACACAACATGTATATTTTGTACTATAATTATCAAACTTGAAAGGATTATTTTTAAACAACCTAAACGCATAGACTTTATAGATCCAATGTTTCTACATGGTGAAATGCTTAGGCCGCGTTTAGAGATGTTTAGGCCTCTACTATTGTTGTAATAACGATCATCAAATATTTCTTTATATATTTTTATTTTTTACACGTCTTAAATATATAATTCCGTTGGTATTGTTTGCATCTATTACATTAACCTATTAAATTAGCTAATTATCAAAGTCTCAACTTATGTCGATATTTTTAAACACATCCGCATAGTTAAATGCCAATGTTTTGCTTCACTGGCTCAGTTTATGCATCATCTACAAAAAAATTATCCATCTACAGCACGACAAATTTTTCGACCGAATTACTCAACCGAAGCGTCTATAATTTCCTACAGTCTCTGGCCCTTGTGTCGCTCGCCGATTCTCTATTGCAATATATCTGATTTTCAATTGTCGTTATTGCAATTTGCTTATTTAATTTATGGCCGGTGTTCTTGGATGATCTAAGCATTTATCTAAAAATTGCCTAATTTTTCGTTAAAACTAAACTAAATACCAAAATGTGTCCCCACTTCAAGGCAGTAGAGGCAAGAGTCAGGTGAATAAGAAGTCCGAGATTTAATTTAAGGCGTTAAAAGACGATTAACACCTTATATTACGTGCGCAGTGTTGCATCGCTCTCTTCCCTTCTGCTTGCACGTGAGAGTTCGCGCCATCAGCAGATTTTGGCAGCAAGAGTTTTTACAATTAAAAACATATGACTGCCAAAGCAGCATATGATTAGGTAGACAAAGAGCTGACCTTTGTATACTGACGTAGTAAATAACTCGAGAACACCGCCTCGTTGCGAATAGTTTCATTATCGTCAGTTTAATCTTGGCTTTTGCAAGAAGAATATCAGAATTTTATGGTGAGCTTGTCTAACCACGTCTTCAAGGTTTAAATAAAACCAAAGCAATCTCTGAATAATTCTTAGTCATTCAGCATAATATAATATAGTCGATTAAGATTTTTATAAAGATAATCCAAGCGTAGATCGCCTGTGTTACCTGTGCTAATTGACATGGACTATGAACCTACCACCAAAAAAAGCGACACAGTACCACTGTCATACGACTTCTGAAAGATTAAGCACAGTGTTTTTACCAATTCGTAACTATTCAGTCATGCAAACGGTCGGCCAGTTAAAACCCCAAAGTGTACCGGCGACTGATTTGAAACTAACAGTGATGAAAAAACTCACCGATAACCTCGAACTTCACGAAATTATCTGTGATTAAATTTCTACATTTATGTCAGCAATGCTATTTTTACCAATGTTATTTTCAAGCTGTTGACGACAACCATTCTTTTCTGAAGCATGCATTCCTTCGAGAAATACGTTCACGAGCACGCTTCTCTCAAACTTCTTGTCTACTTCCGATTAAAAATCACCGTTGCTGTGACACCTATAACCCGTCTAAACATTGTATCTCTCAACAAATCTTCAACCCAATACGCCAAAATCTACCTACTTGACAAATTCAATTAGAAGTCCACCACACCATTGCGACAGATGTACACAAAAAGACACACTCAGCGAAAAATGGTTGAATATAGGAGTGTTAACCCGGATCTTCCTTGGACTTCAAAAATCTCCTTAACTGTAGGCATCAAATCACCCTCAGAAAAACGCTAATAACAAAGTAGCACTAACGAACGCATATTCGCGTCATGTCCACGCATGCCCACACTGTTTTACGACGCTACGAAAAAAATCTAATACCTTTGACTTAGTCAACGTTAACCCCCTTAATCGTTGCACCTGTGAAATTAATCCGAAAAGCTTCAGTAAAAATCGACGTCTTACCAAAATAAAAAAAAACCTATTTTTCACCATTTCCATAATGACCCCATACAAAAATAAACTAGAATCAAACCTTACCGCATTTTAATCGAGCGACACTCGCCCACCAACACAAAAACCCACTTGAATAGCAGCACTAGGGTAACACTTCTATAGGACGGTCAACGGTCATAAAAAAAATTAAGAAAACTAGACCGTTTCGACATTTCCATACTCTTCTTTATAACGGTGGACAAAGCCAACAAAATATAAACCTCTAATTTTCAGAGAATAATACATCAGTCATTTACGAAAGACACTCCTTAACCAGATGCCTTGTGGAAAAATCATCTACAAATTCTGCTCGAAAATTCTGCATAAAACCAGTCCAATAACGATTTTTTAGCATTGCTTTCGATAGCATGAAAGCACTAAAAGTCGCATAAAACTTATAGTGTAGTTTAAATGCAAAAATAAAACTCGGCTGCACTGGTTAAGGCGACGTTTAAAGTAGTTGAGTATAAGACAACCATTTCAATATTATAAGCCCTTACTGCCGCAAACGCAGAGGAAATCCAACCAATCTAAGAACCACATTAAATATTGTTCAAAAAAGTCGCGATGATTTAACGATAGACCAATATTTGCTCTTTTCATTACTACGAGTGTCGAGCTCGGTGGCTTGGTGCATTCGCGTGCGCCTTGCGACCAAGAGAGGCACGTAGGTGCACGGGTTCGATTCTCGCCGTTGCAGGTTTACATTCATGGAGTCCGTCTTACGAAGAAATGCAGAGAGAGCGCTACCGCGGACCTTAAATGTTGGCTGACGGTCAGCTCTAAAATACATATATATATTAGTAGGAAGTACACAACATGAAATTAAGTTTTTTTCCTTAACTCTTACTACGAAAACATCAACGCTGACTGTCTGAGTTAATTTTAGATTGAACCTGACATTATGATAACTTAGTCACAATGCGTTTATTTTCATTATATTGCATGATTCTATTTTCATTTTTACTCACCTTAGATGCATGAGGCGCTACAGCGGGTGGAAGTGACTCCGGTAACCAATGGAGACTATAAGCAATAAATAAACATTGACTAATAATAAACGTTAGAGTCATAAAGATGACCAGTAAATGTTTGCGCGAAATTCGCACAGCTTTGGTGCGGCCCTGTCGAAATGCTGTGGAACACATCACTTCGTTTCGCTCGTCCCTATTTCCTACTGTATTATTTCAGTTTTTCTAAAACCTTTATCATACAAACGACAGCGGTAGCAGAATAGTTTATATATCCGATTGTCACCCATCCAATAGCACATCTGGATACACATCTTCTAGAAAATCAGGTGTATCAATTCCTTCTGCTTATACACCTTGTTTGGCAACATGTCAATGCATTTTGCCAATTTGGCTTATCACTTTGAGACACACAAGAAATATTGCAGGGAGGCATGTAGTAAACGAAAAACTAAGCTCGGTACATCAGAAGCTTTCGGGCTGATACGTCAAAAACTAGGACCAGCAGCCCGATGGGAGAGGGTAATTTTGAGCAACCCAACTTGTCCTAAAGGTAAAGCCTAAAAGAATATAAATTATGATTTCGCGGCCTTTATAACATACGTCGTACAAAAATTATATTCACACTTATTAAAATGAATAAAAGAAAAAAAAATAAAGGACAATAGAGTATCGGGGAAGACAGTTTTCGACTTTGCCAAAAAATTCGGACTGGTTTTCCTGTTCCGAATCGTTGTTTACGTTATCGCACGCACATAATTTACACGAAACAATTGTCTAACTTATCCGAAATCTATATAGTATTGCTTGCGCGACACAGGCTTGTTTATTCAGAAATTGGCAACCTACCTAAACCCACGTTTTGCACGTTAGTTTTATAGCTTTCCACAAGGTAATAATATGTTTGCAAACACTTTGTCGCGTAGTAATGTGTTTAAGCCTGTTACAAAACTGGAACAGTCGTGCAGTTCAAAATGTTTGTAATTGCATATAAATACATACAGTTTGTGGGACTACTGCCTGTTTTAAGTTCAAAACTTCTTTCATGCACTCAAGCGTTGTTTTCTTTTGTGGTCGTTTGTTAAATATTTTTTTATATTGGAAAAATTAAATATCAGTTACAAAAATTATTATTACTGATTGCTTGCAAAATGGTAACTTTTTAAGTTTAATACTAATTCGGATTTTAACTTTTATGTTTTTAATGTCAGCTTAACATCCTTTTCTTGTAAAATATATTCAACCAAGTAATATTGGCGTATTTAAAATATTTGTTATACAATCGTTAGGCTACACTAAGGCGTAGTTTTTTTAATTGCCTTATTTTGCCCGGTTTGGAGTCCGACCAATTCATTTTAACCTGGTTAACTATAGCCTAGCAAACCCATCCCGGCATTAGTCTGGCATTAGCAACTACCCTGTAATAATATTTGGGCCGATATATTGTTTTATACGTCATAAATAATACCATAAACCTAACGTGTGGTAATATTAATGGCAATCATTATTTTCAGGTAAAACAAAATGTCGTTCGGTAATAACGATATGCCACCTCCCTCAAAAAACGATTTTAAGCCGCCATTGACGGTAGGAAGGATCAGTGAAAAAAAAATCAAAACAAGTAAGCTTGGAAAATTAGACTCCTTTTCTGTATACGAGAACTTGCTTACCAACAGTCATTCACTAGATGAAAACTCCACACAGAAATGTGATCCAGTGCCTGCGGGAGAGTTAGACAGCCAAAGCAGAAAGCAATTGCACCCTGCTCAAAAGTGCCCATATGAGGAGCCTCCTTGGGGCAGTCAGCCAAAGGTTGAATACAGGTACGTACGCAAAAGTCTTTCTAGAAAACAACCTGTAGCAACACAACAGGGACAAATTACAGCGCGTTGCATTGCTCTGGTAATTATTAATCATTATATACATTTACATATGTGTAGTATACCTCACATCTTTGGGATCTGAGTCGTATAGGTTGGCGATACTCAAGTCGGGCGCAATTGTAGGAGTAACGAAACTTTCGAAGAGTTTCTCTGTTATCGGCAGACATCAAGACTCTGATCTAGTCATGGAGCATCCTTCTATATCTCGGTTTCACGCTGTTCTTCAGTACGGAAAACCTGATCCACATGCCACGGACTCAGCGAAACATCTGGGAGGTAACTTTTTAGTCAAAAAGTGCTTAATGCTTTCTCATGGTTTGACAAGATTTGGGGCAAGTTAGGCAGAGTTTTATCAGAATCGGTCTAATAACATTATTTGCGTTGGTTCGCGCATCGAATATTGAAGCCAGATTTTTTATGGCTTTTCGGGTTTCGAAAAATTGACTTTTTTCTTGGTTTTCTTGGTTTTTTCGGAAGATAGAAAGCGCACAGAATATTCGACTGCGTTACAATGGAGCCAGTAAACAGAACTCTGGTTGAACAAATGATTTAAACTGCAAGAAGCCTAAACATTACACTTATAAGGCTGTTTCAAAAGTTTATAATTATTTATAAAGTGCCTCAAGGTAATGCAATAGTTAGCTAAGCGAGCAAGAAACGCACATATCATAATATTACTACGACAAATTTGAATAGCCATTCAAAAGCTCAGAAAAATCTGATATATGATATCTCGTAAAAAATATAGCAAACCCTTCATTAACACTTTTTTTACAAAATGTTATCCAAAATATAAGTTGAGATAGTGAATCTGGGACATATCTCTAGTTGTGAGATCCCGAATTGATTGGGTTAGCTCATTATATAAACAGAAAACTTATCCTATCCTCGTGTTATTTTTATCGATACTCGCTATGTAGAAACAGGATGATAGTGTTCGGGTTGACAACCTGCAGGAGCTTCAACCTAGCTGTCTGCAAGCTAACATATTTATAATCATCTGGTGCCTGGCCTCAAGTTTCATCACAGACCAAATATGGTTATACCTTTGCAAATTTTATGGCCTTGGGGTTTTTAGCTTGTTAATCCACCTCCAACGTGAACATAAATTATGCTTACAATTATGAGTACCAAACTACCGCTTTAACATTACAGCAAGTGTAATATGCCATCCGAAAATTATTGAAAGCTTTAATGCACAAGAAAATTTGGGATGCGTTATTCGGTGACCTATGATGTATTGTTGAAAATAGCAGCGCACGCTCAAAACGAATAACGATGTAAGATAACGCTTATTGTTAAATAAATAGGAGGCGCTTTTGGTTTTCTTCTAAATCTATATAAATAAACTTCCTAGTATAGTTACTGCTATTAATTAATTTAATCTGAACAACGAATAGTTATCACAGATGTCCCATAGATAATTCAAAATAGTACATTTTTATGATCTGACTACCTCAACCTGGCGCATTTGTTTTTGTTTGATTAGGATTTTACCTTTTTGATCTTGGGTCTACACACGGCACTCAACTGAATAAACAGCTGATCGATGCCAAGTCTTATCGGCGAGTGCATGTAGGTCACCATATGAAGTTCGGGTTTAGTAGCCGCACATTTATCCTCGAAGGCCCAGTCGAGGACGAAGAAGCGGAGAGCGAGCTCAGTGTTAGTGAAATTATTGAGTTTCATAAAGAGGTACGTTCCCTGGCACGGTAAAAGCTATTAACCCTAAAAGGTCACAAAATGGCTTACTCTTGCTCAAAATGAATCAACGTAGAAAAATCAGTGTTTACAAAAATATAGCTCTAGCTAAGCAATATCTCACGTTATGTCATTAGTACAATAGTGGAGTTATGGATGTAGTTCAGATTTACAATGGTTGGCTTAGAGCCTACACTACTTTTTCGTTTGTCGTCTTACTTATTAGTTTCATTTGCGCACACACATGGGAACAATTAGAGCTTGATGCTATTAAAGGTAAGTAATTGCGCTAATAATCTACGTCGTTTACGTGAGTTTGTTATTATTTTACTTAGTTACATAGGGTTCGAATTTAACTGTTCCTCAAATTAACACTAACTGGACCCACATGTTGTTACTTGTACTTGATTTTTAGCGTAAAGCAAAATGGAATAGAAAATTGGAGACTGGAAAAGCCGAAAAGGAAGAAGCCGATCGAAAAGAGGACGAAGAAGAAAAAAACACCAGTATTAATTGGGGAATGGGTGAGTGAATGTGAAGCGGACCAAATCTTTTCTAGTTACTTATTGGCTTTTATTGAAACGGAATATAGCTAGAAGTAGTCGCTCTTGTTCTTAACCAAAGTTGGCATATATATTCAATGCGAAAACTAGTGTGTAACTACCACTTACATATTTTGAAAAAGCAGAGCGGTCTCGAGACCTTCATGTTTTCACCTCTTATATACGTGCACACATACATAACGCTGATGTACACTCGCATTGATTTATATCGTCTGCCTCGTTCTATAAACAACCAGCCCCAAGTTAGTCTTTATTTGATTATAATCGTAACTTCATATAGTTGCCAATTAACTACTCCAGTAGCGTTTGCTTACATAAAAAATATCTTTAACTTTGATCGACGCGCTGTCTTCGAAGCTCATGCTTTGGGATGTGCTGCTGGGTTGTTCGGTAGTTTTTACGCACAATTTTTAATGTTCATTTTTCAAGA
The DNA here is from genome assembly GCA_002081605.1 of Tropilaelaps mercedesae. Lineage (NCBI taxonomy): Eukaryota > Metazoa > Arthropoda > Arachnida > Mesostigmata > Laelapidae > Tropilaelaps > Tropilaelaps mercedesae. The sequence continues at coordinate 35,233 of MNPL01022103.1, forward strand.
TCTGAAACCTAATTTACAAATTACTAAACTATATTCGACAGTATATCTTGACACATGGACATAAAAACCAGACGAAGTAACCACTGCACTATTGGCTCCGGCATACCCTAGAATATAGAACGTGTTTTAGAGCTTGTTTTACAATGTCCATGTGTTAGGACGTGCTGTGGGGATAACGAACTATCATCGGCAAGCGTCATAAAAATTATCAAGGTATTCGTTACAGCGCACCCGCCAGTCATGGACATCAAACACCATGCAAGATTCAAGCTTAATGCGCGTTCACAAAATAGTCATGATTTGGTGTCTTATGCATCGCACTTTATTACTGCATCTTATTCATCTAACTGTGTTTTATTCTAGGGGAAGATGCTACTGAGGACGATGGTCCTATATCCGACGAAGATCCATTTGCACTAGATGGAGCTGATGATATGAATGAGCAGCTGTACCTTGATAATCCAAAGAAGGCTCTCCGTGGTTGGTTTGAACGTGAGGGATACGAATTAGAGTATCGCGTTGAAGAAAGAGGCTCACAGCAATTTCTCTGTAGAATCGAGTTAGTTGCTTATATTAAATTTGATTGGGTACGAGTATTTAAATTTCTGCGCGTCACAGCCTTAAAGCCAGAATAGTATTGCGTATTTTTTATTAAAAACATAATTATTCTTGTAAATGATGCATCATCTATATATTTAATCTATAGATTAACGTTATTATTTTATGGTGGTACAGCATAATTATATTCTCTTAAAAAAAACCGAAAAATGGCCATTACCGCCGCTTCGGTTCCAGCCCTTCAAGAAAAGACGTGTCTGACTCTTCCTGTCTCTTTTTGGTAGCGTCTTTGTCTCCATAAGGAACTCTGTGAGAGTACTGGTACAGTGTAGATCAAAGTGGCTCTCAGACATCGTTTCCTCATTCAGTATTTTTCTGAAAATTCTTAGATGCACTTTTTATATTAGCACGAATCTCTGCTCATGTTTCCATGTCTCTAGCTTACATAAGAGTTTGGACCTTCTCAAAACCTGTTGTCTTTTTTTGCAAACCTAGAGTTAGAATACTTTGAATACTGTCTTTAATGGGTAGCATATTACACGTACATACGTAAATATTCATATACCAATAAGAAACTTTGCGGTCGAACATAGGATGTGTGCGTCAAAGTCACTTTGTGTAACAGAAATTTTACACAGAAATTTGGGTTTAGAACTCGTTAAATGTAAGAATCACCAAAATGTTAATTACGTTCAGTTATTAATCACGCGCATCGCCAGAAAGGAGAGCTATTTGTAATATTTTTTCCGAAACAATTCGTGAAACTTCTTTTTAGAGTATTCTATTTAGAGCAAAATTTTTTACGAGAATTTGACCGTACTTACCTTATTTCTATAATGATTTTAAACATTTTCGACTCACTTTTGTGAAACATATGTCGACTAATGTTACGTACAAATCAAAAGGAACACGAACAATTCATTACTAAGGTGCAATCGTATTGGCTCGTCATTGTAAAGCTAAGCTGTTCTTGCTATACGTTCTCAATGCCAATAAAGTGCTAACACTGTGTCCATTCTCGTGTTCCTTGATATCTATCTCCTGAGGTTACCAATCGCAACGGAAAAAGCTTCAGCTATCGTAGTGGAGACATCCGTCAAAGGCCGCAAAAAGGAAGCCGTAGTACAGTGCGCTCTTGAGGCATGCCGGATTCTTGATAGTCGCGGTGAACTTAGGAAGGCGTGGCACGATAGCCACGCAAAAAAAAACAAAAACTGGAAAGAGGTTAATAAGAAACGTATTTTGGGCTTGTTGACAGATTGTGGAATTAATATTTAATATCCATTATTAGATTTGTTGGAAATACATTAGTCTTACATAATATTTTAAAATTTCAGGATAATTATTACGATAGTGATGAGGACGAATTTTTCGATCGTACCGGAGATTTGGCTAGCAAAAGAGAACAACGGAAAAGTCGACTGGAAAATAGAATAAGACACGTCGAGACATACGACAGCTTAAAGGAGAAGCTTTCCATAGCAGAAAACGCAATTGAAAGCATTAACAAGTCACTTAAAGAATCAAAAACAATTGGTACGAATTCATAAACTTGATTTCAACTTCGGTTAACTCATTTGTTTATTATTTTGATTTAATAGGGAAAAGGCAGTGTTATTTGTACTTTCAAAAAAACCTTAATTGTTCAAAAATGAATCAATTTTATTAGGATTATCATGTATGCAGATAATTTAGTTAGGTAGACAGTCTGATTCAATTCTAAGTAGGTTTTGTCAGAGTGCATGCAGTCAGTCGACAATAAACTCAGTTTGGCGATAACTTCATTAAGCTTGAGGCCATGGACTTTAAACTAAAAGACAGAGTTGCCGTTCGGGATAATCTTTGCCCATTTAGATTCGCCTTTGTTCTACTTAACCATGTTCACATATCAGGGTTTCTCATTTTGTACAGCTGCTACAGCCTTTCTTTCAGATGTAAAAGGTACATGAAGCATTTTCAATAATGTCCCCGACGGTCCTAAGTCTACTCGGCTTATAGGTTATATATATATGCTCCTATAGTTGCATAGAGCTCTGATGGATTGGAGATGATTTGAATGAGTAGGATTTGGAACAGTACCATCGAAACAGCCAATGAGATTGCTCCGTTCAGCTCGTAACAGGTTCAGTCGCACCATAGCGTTGTATTGCCCTGGACCGCTGATTCTTCCAGGTTGAACCCTCTGAGTTGCTTACTCTTGGTGGACATCTTTTTTTGCTAGTTATGTTGATACTCTTCGTCCCTGGCCGTCGGTCGTTTGAGGTCTGGTAGTAATCCAACGAAAACCGTAGATCGTTCCGATCAGGGTGACCTAGCGTCATACCAATTTCAGAACTTACAGGTTTGCAGCATTGATATTCGCAGGGTCTTAGACAAACTGGCGCGACAATAGGGCCTGAAGCCTGCAATTTATCTTAAAAGCAATTCGCTTTAACCAGATGGATCAAATCTGTAGTCCTAAAATGTCAAGGTAAATGTATTCTGTGGAATGCCACGTCTAGATTTTTTTAGCAATTTTATAACCGTGACATTCTTCAGACGTTACGGATCCTCCAGATGGTGTTGCTGCTGAAGCAAAACGTGGCAAAAGGTCGTTTTATGTCAGCTTTTTTCAAGCTAGAAGGTGGAATTATATCGTATATTACAAAGTTGCTCTGGTTAATACTATTGTTGCTCTTAGTAATTACCATTTCTATTGTCGTCGTCAATACAGTATTTAAATTGTACACTTAAAAGGTCGGGGAGTGCATATATATATACTGGCAATATGTACACAAAAACGTGATTTTTCTATCGCAACATCCGAGCGATTTTCCAGCTATCATTTATTACCTATATGTTGAGACTAACTCTAAAATACTAATGCTATATCCATATCCGTACGCATAAACTAACAAGTAGATAATAACCGTAATAATACTTTCCAATTTTGTGATTAAAATTATAATTAAATCACGTGGTCCAATGATAAATGTAGTGGTTTTAAAATAATATTAGGCAAATAATAATCATATCACTTACAGAAGCAGCGAATAAAGTATCAGGCGATGCGGTGGATACTTTAGATTCGTTCATGCAACAGCTGAAGGCCGATCATGTACTCGACAACGCAAAGAGATCGCAGTTAAAACTTGAACTCGCTCGTCTATTAACTGAGCGGATTCGTCTGATCCGACTTATCAACATCGTTAAACCAACAAAACTGCCGCCACTCAGACCCATGAGGTATGGCCAGTAGCTCATTGAAAATAACTTTGTCGATTAATTTGGTAATAGCAAATAAGCAAATAACATTGCTTGGCAATTAAACCATCTTGTACAAATGTGGCTATTTAGATATAATTTGAAAATATATTTATATATAATAGGATATTCTGGGATAGAACGTTCTCCCGCACCAAACGAATTTTGCGACGCCTTCTGATTTCTTTCGGACACCTACAAGTGTGTTCAAACCGTACATATTGTATTTCATTTTTTCGATCTCGATGAGCGCCTAGCTATGATACTTTGATCTCTGTAAGGAAAGATACACTCTTGATTTTTCGTAGGATCACAGACGACATTTCTTCTAGCTGCTATGACGATTTGTCTCGGGCTCATCCTAAACTAACATATCTGGCTATTTTTCTACACTTAGTTTATATAATGTTCATGTATAATGCTTCCGTACAAGGTCTCGACATTTCGGTAACCTAGAATTTCGCGTATTTCTTCTTTTATCCATTTTCAGGACACATATACAGAGAATGCATTTTTTTAGATTAAACCTTGTGTATTTATGACCGTCGTCCACTTAAAACTTTTTTCATGACGTTTATGGATTACTGCATGTCTATTCCCGATAAGTCGTCTATAACGCTTATTCTGGGAATTCATTTGTCTTTGCCATAGAGGAGCCTTGGATCCTCATTAGTCGCTCGGTTGGAGCTTCATGAAGGTCAGTGTTTGATTTTCCTAACATTTTTTTGAATGCTTTCCGTTCGGACCATTTGCTCAGCGGTACGATTACGAACCGGATATGGTGAAGATAGTCTATGGAGAGTCCTTTGTCTAACCAAGTTTTGAACTGCCTTTTATGAAACTGAGATTATTAGTCAAGATTAATACTTTCACGTATCTATAACGCGTAAACACCCGCGGAAACACCATAGTTCCCTCACTCGAGTTCTTATCATAAAAAACACTTCCACTCATTTCCTTGCAGCATTGACGATAATGAATAGAAACGTACCTTTTCAACTAGCGTAAGCTGCATGAGTTTCATAACGTGGTGAGTTCTTTCCACAAGTTAATTTGAGTTCTCGGAGGGCTGGGCACGTATTTTGTACGAATGGTACAATCGTTTGTCGTGCCATTAACGTCGCTATCTAAAAACAATAATTAAATGTATTTTTAGGCTAGTGCTCCCATCTCTGTTACACCAAAGTGCTGTGGCGTAACTCTTACAATAATAAGCTTCTGAGTTCTCTAAAGATGTATATTCCTTTTCCTCTGACGATAACGCTGTTTATAAAAAATTTCCGAAACTGGCATCTTTACAAAGACTACTGTTTGCTGTTATTCTGAAAATATGTGGGAAATCTGAACCCTTTGGTGACATAGTTTTATCCTTCAACTTATTCCCAGATTATTGAAATTATCTGGTCTTCTTTGTTATCAGCTACAGGAAGGTCCTAGCTTCTCATTGGTAACCTAAGACGAGCACCTACGTTGCCACGTTCCAATGTTTTGAAGTATTTTATAAAATATTAAAACTGTAAGAGGATTGTGGCATATACTCGGAATTCAGCAGCTGTGAGGGCCGCTAATTTGGTTCTATCGATAAACAGAGTTTGTAAAGGATATAATGCTATTGGTTTTTTGGTATAATCAGGGTACCGATGAGATAAGATACTTGGTATCCCATATGGAAAAGCATCTATAGCTAAAATCAGGACCGAAACAGAATCTAGCTACCTCCCGAAACATGGATATCGAACACCGTATGCATGGATCGCTCAAGTACTCCGCACACCCCGATACATTAATATGGATAGTCGCACGTAGAACTAACCAATTACCCTCCATAATACACCCTGAAACATCGAAAATAAGGCGTATATAACTACACGTGAAAATCACTAAAATATATTTTACAGCATACCCCATTGAAATGTGCACTTAGGAGTCTCTAAAATATCGCTCACAACACACTACCAAATATAGGCATATGTCACACAGCACGTGAAGACAACCAAAGTACACCCATAGCATATGGTGACATGTTGATATCGAAAGCAATACGTACAAACCATACAAAAACTCCCCACAGAACTCCTCGAAACATGGACATCAAGAACCACATGCTGAAATCAGCAAACTATTCCTCACACCATACTTCAGTATATGAACATCAAAGACCGTACGTAGAACCAAACTAAACTGTCCCGAGCAGCGCGCTTCTAAATATATTCATCAAAAGCACGTCGAACTCACTAGAATGCCCCTCCTAGGCATGATCATCGAAATGACCATCGTAGATAATACACGAAACCACTAAACTATTTTCCCTAGTACATTCTCAAACACACACACACCAAACATCGCACGTAAAGCCGCTAAAATATTCCCCACAGTACGCCATGAAACACAAACATCGAAACCGCTCGTAGAAAGTCCTATATTGTCCTCAGAAGTACGTCTCGAAACACGAACATTAAAAACCGCACGTATTGAAAGATAAATAGAATCAGAATATTTTTGTTATAATAAATAAACAATTAGCTGTAGTATAACGATAGGTAGACAGCATTTTCGCAAAATTGAGATTGATTAACACCAACCGACCATTTCTCTACTTCTCGTGCTCCACAAGACCGGAAATTACCGGCGAATCTTCAAAGGCGTCGGTGTCGTCGTCAATAGGGAGTACAAGCAGCGTCGCTAAGCCCTTTGGCCCAATGGTTGGAGCTATGAGAGGCCGCAAACAGCCCGTCTTACTGGTAACTGGGATTCCTGCAAAAATAATGCGAAGTAAAGTGGCAGATAGATATGATGGAATTTCGTCTTCCTCTCAGACCGATACTGCAATTGAACTTCGAACAGAAATAAAAGAAGATCAAGATAATGCAGTTGAAACAAAACATCTGGTCAAGGACGATGGCCGAGCAGAAAAGAATATTAGTGAAGAGGTATTACTAGGTCAATATACTCAAGACGGCAGAGAAAAAGTAACACTGCCAACGGAGGAGAAAAAGCGTGCGGTTGTTAACTTTAGACAACTGATTACGACCACCAAGTGAGGTACAATAGGAACAACCTCGCCCACGGGAATGTTACAACCATTGTACAAAAAAACAAACCGGTCTATATGTGAGAGGTCAAGCGAGAAAACGCCTACTTCCAATGCTAAACTTTCGAGAACATGTAAGGAGCATTTAACTTCCCCAAATTAAATGGCCATTTGAATTTCACAACAGAATAATTTCACACATGGTAAATGTATTGGTATTTGATTGAATGGATTGACTTTATTTGATTTAATAGAAAGATAAATCAAGAATTATAAAAATCAAGAAGAATGATATAACTGAAATATTTATATTTTTTTCTTTAAATATTAATGAAAAGACAACTATTCGGTGTTTCCGAAGATGTGTTTTGGAATTCCTTACTTTTCGGCTACGGTATCTGTCCGAGTGTCGATATAATTTCAAGATGTCTTCGTTATGCTCGTTGCGTGCCTGTTATTTTCAAACTGTTCTATACATGTGTAAACATATTTCAGCACCGGCAGTAAATGTGGCGATAACGAAAAATCGTGAAAGTAGCGTAATGACTCGCGCAGATAGCCCGAAAGGTTGGGTGCTCCCAGCGGGACAAACTGGAGACGGGAGGACACGTTTCAATGATGAATTTGGTTACTAAACGTACTCAGATAACCTTTGACAAACTTGCCAGAGCTAATGTTAATTTTACAAACAAAATTTTTTTACAAAAAAAGCTCTAAGCGATTTTACTTCTAAGTAGGATTTAAGCTAAAGATGCTAAACAAGCTAAAGAAGCTAAACACATGAAAACGGTTCCTTGCTAAGTACAGGTCATGAGCACATCTATTTGCAAATTAATCTGGGTAAAACTATCGTGCAAAACAAAAAAATTTCTTATTAAAAGCTAATTCATTGTTGGAATTAATTTGGCAAAGTCGATTACTTAAATGTAAGGTGCAGCCAAGGTTAAAAGATCTCGTGCAACTGTCAGATATAAATAGACATATATCAAGAAGAGTATTAGTAAATTCTTCTAATGATTGATGATGATAATTGATTTATTAGCTACTGGCAGCAGAAGCAGCTTGCCAAATTGAAAAGATCAAAGAGCTGATGAAAGACAACAGAAAACGTTTCTGAGCTTGTTGACGTACTTTAAAGCACTTTAAGTTTATTATAACTTAAACGGTTGTAAGGCGTACTCTGCTCGCATAATGATGAAAATGTATAGAAATGAAGCTCTAGATGAAACGCAACGGTAAATTTAAAAGGCAATCTTCGGTAGACCATACTTTTTTATACGCGCACTGCCTCAACCAGATGAGCTTTGGTCTCTTGACATTGGATCTAATTGCACCACAGGCCATCCTTCCCATGTCTTTTCTAGTCTCTAAAAATTATTAGAAAAAAAGGTAGCATGTCCTAGTAGCGCTTCCCTCATATGGGTTGTACTGAACGTAGTTGCTTCAAAAAAGTTAATATTTACGGAGATGATGTCCAACGGATGAAGGATAGTCCTGTCATTGCCAGAGGGGCCGCGATGTGCGATCTTTCAAAATTATTGGCCCTCTTAAAGCCATTTTAGGCTAAGTCGCTGTTGGGTACCAGAATAGATATCATGCTTGAATTTTAGCCAGGTGTTGCATAATCAAAAGTACGAATGGAAGTTACATCGTATAGAGCAGTTTTTTTAGTTCGCGTCGTGTAGGATAGTCATCTACTCGACCGAGAACCGTATCAAGGATATTAACCTTGCAGTACGGATCTTCTAGCTTAAGGATAGAAGTAATGTGATCAGCAAGAAAGAATTGATTTCGTGTACCATTAATTGATTGATAATCAGTCAGTTTAAATTCAAATCAAAATCTTGATGAGCATATCTAGAAGAATTTCTCGTTCCAAACAGACGATGCACCTTTAACTGCAATATCTATATATCTCAATGCCCTAGCGGTTTAATGCAACTTTTTATAACATTTTCAGCTTATGCATTTTGTTTCATCACGTAAATAGGTTCCTTATTTAATGTACATACAATTTGTATTACTATAATATGCTTCTTTGCAGTTAATATTTGTCAAATGCGCAGTGTCATCTTAGTGAATATACTCTATTGACTAGTGCATTCAACATTATCGACTATTACGATCAGAACACATTAAATACATCATTAGGTATTTTACTCTTTATATACGACTGCCGTAATATGCTCGTTAATTAAATATATGCTTCGAACAAAGTAACTTGTATATTTAAACAGTTTTTAAGTCTTGCTAGAACGGTGAGTTGTAGGCAATATTCGGTATGAATTTACATATCAATTTTTTGGCTTTATCTGGTTCATTTTGTTGTAAATTTAAATATATAGCAAGCCATAACACGTGCTCATCCAATTGGTCATCACCACTTTCTACTTCGTCTAACAAAGGTCGAAGTGTTTCTTCGGCTTTGTGCAGTTCTTCCCTTAAAACAAATGCCATTGCAAGGTTGTACCTGAATAATTGTAGGGTGCTCTTTTTGTTAGAAGGAAGCCACGGCATATTCAATTGAGATTCCCATTGTGTTTCATTCGCTTCACTGTTAGGTGGAATGATAGACACCTCCTCCACGTTATCCAAACATAAATGTTCGACAGCTTCGGACAACTGGTCCTGCATTAACAAGGCTTCTGCGCAATAAAGATGGCCTAACATCCTTTGGGCAGACGAAAGTCGTTCTTGAATAAGCAATAATTCAGAAAAATCTTGCGCAGCCACAAAATCACCTACACACAACGACGCATATGCAGAAGCACATAATGCACTATTACTTAATAGTCGGAGCTCCTGTAGCGCACTTGCACATGGGGCATTCCCATCGCCAGGGGTTTCCATGGCTGTCAGTGTCATCTCATGGTCGGCAATTAATGAAAGACAGACTCGAAGTGCTTGAATAGCCAACTGCAACGTCGGCTCCATTTGGCTTTCATTCGTTATTTCTTGTTGGAGATCGTGCGGCCTTGTTGGACCTGAAAGAAGCACCCTCCCATGGAGCGTTTCACACACTTGGGTTTGCTTACGTTCCCGCGTGATCGTCTCATTGTGAACTAACAGGCTACATTCAGCCAGCCTCATCCACACCAACGGAGAATTGTTCATAAGCCGTGCGCACCCTTTAAGGTCCTCAAAAGCCGATCTGATACTCCCGCAGAACAGCTTGCAAATAGCTAGATTTAACAGAATGTAAAAGAACATGCGTGTTTGATGAACCTCGCCGCACCTCACTTGTCGTTTGTATTCGTCGAGGGCACGATGCGCATGCATAACAGCGAGGCTAATTTTTCCTGTTGGTGCATAACAGAATGGAAATGAGCAAGATATATGCTGAAGTAGCCATTTGAAAAATACCTTAATGTGGAGTAAGAGAGGCATAATGTAGCTCAGTCTATAGACTTCATGCAAAATATACACTACTTTTCTTTAAGATCTAATAAGCTTTTTTTTAATTTTATCTACAGTGTTATACTGTATGGAACCGTGTAATAATATATGATGAAACCTGTACCCCAATATTTTATTAAATGAGTTATTATAGATATCAGATTTTACTAGTATTGCCCTGAACTATGTCGAAATTCGCCTTCTTGCAGACGCGGTAAATAATATTTAAAAATTTTCGTGTTGCAATTACACGTCATACATGTAATAATACGTTGAAGTCGCGTGAAGTATATGAATTAAACTTGGGGTTCGAGTAAAAAAAATTTTGCCAGTAGACCACTTGAAAAAGTTCAAACTTGAGAAGTACATTCATACAATGTAGCGTTGACACCAAATGTACTAGTGCCCGTGCTATATGGCGGACGGGCAAACAAACTTGCTCCTTAATGGAAAGACATGAAGATGTGTTAGCAGGTTATACATAACTGTTGAAAGTGATCTGATTAAAACAGAGCATGTCAATGACCAAAACTAAGGTTAGCGACAAGTGTGTTGTTTTTTTCGTTGGAAGGTCTAAACGAGTTTCTACAATAATAAACATGAAGATAATATTAGCGAATTTTAGTCACGTATTATTTTGTATATGGATGCCACGGCTATCCTGACAAAACTATAGTAAAAAAAGATGGATATACGGGAAAGAATATTAGGTTTAACTTAGAGACGAAAACGTGCGCTGATGTATTACTTGCAGGACATACTGAAAAAACATGTAATGATGCGAGGAAAGACTATGTATTACGATACTTGAGTGTAGAAGTGACAAATGGCACACGAATCTGTAAAAAGAACAATATGCGAAATAAGGCACTTGTCGGCCAACGGTTTTTGGAAATGAGTGTGATGGAGTTATTGTCGGTCCCTGGGTATCAGAGTATGACATACACCTGCTACAAAGGAACATACAAAGTATGCATCTTCATACCATCCATAATGCCAATACAGCTGTGAAAGTTGATGCAAGGGTCTCAGTAATAAAATGTTTTCAGAATGGTATGTATATGTTTTTAGTAAAAGTGATGTCAATAAAAGGAAGAAGGATTCGTGATCTCAGGTACCTAGGCGAGAAAGGCCAAAGATATCGTATTAAGCAAGCCATAAAAGTTCTTATGGCAACAAGCGAAGAAAACTTGCAGCACATTATTTGAAAATCAAACGCATAAAATAAACTGGAAGCAGTGGGAAAAGGAATATCCTTTATTAGTTGAAAGTATATATGCGGAATAGCACAAGATAAATGCATTAAAAATGTGGTAATGATGATAAAAAATATGCTAAGGAAGATGCTAACAAAATTCTAGAGATGATTTAGAGAAAAAATGTAGACAAAAATTGGCCCTGAAATTTTATAAAGATTTTAGTAAAAATATGGTGTCAAAGTCGTCTCATGTTCGAATTCCTGACCTTGTCGTGGTGTAACGTTGAATACAACATACAAAGAAGTAAATATAAACCCTGAAGTCTAAAGTTAGTTATGCTACTAAATTAGAGTTTATAATACTAAAAAAAAAGAAATGTGGTTTTCACATTAAAATTGGATCAACGTTTGATAATAATAATGTGTGTGTAATTTAGATAATAGTGCCCGCTGCCGCATGAACAGAAGCATTTAATTTAAAAAAAAAGATTTGTAAGGAATTGTTAAAGGAGCTTTCGCTAACCTGCTTTGAAATGAATTGCAGCCATGTCGTTATAATAAAGTGTGGCAAGATGTCTACTCCCCAGGACTTCTCTTCCATGTAACGTGTTGAGTATTTTGATTGCTTTCCTTCCACTGTCTCGCTGTTGCTCTAGTTGAGCACGCACGAATGCCGACATCACTACACCAAAACTTTCCTGAAAATTTTTAGATTTGGGTGATATATATGCTTTTATTAATTAGTCGACACGCATATATATATAGCACTATTAATGTTAGGCATTGCCAGCGGAAACGGGACCAAAGGGTCGAATAGCTAAAGAGTATAACAGCGCAACAGTTTGCAGGTGAGGCGTTTAATGGGAGATCCGGAGGCAAGTATCCTGTCTGAAAAGCAGATGTTTCGTTTCTTGCCTAAAAGGGACGAGCTGTTCTCGACGATACCGGCATTAAAATCGATAGAACGAAGATGAAGCTCAGGGGCTGTCAAATCGCTTTCCCTAATTTCTGCTTCATAGCTTAGAACGTATTATTCCGTAACCTCTATGATTTTTTGTTTGCTTCATAGTTTTCTTTTCATAGTTTCTTCTTCGTAGGTTTCGACAACATACAGAGTATATGTCGAGCAAGCATGATTTTTAAGCGCATTACAAGAATTTTTCCTACCATGGTTGGATTTAAATATACTTTTTATAAAATATGTACAAATTCATTATATATTAAGATTAAGCACCATGCGCATAGTAAATGCAATATTCATTAATCTAAGGCAATTCTAAAGATGTATGATCGGTAGGTTCGACATGATAGGTAGTATTCTGCATACGGATTGTGTTTCCTTTCATCATATTTTGGGCTCATAATACTACGCTCCTATTTACATTGTATATAGGTATATTGATTGTGTCTTTTCCAATCGCTCTTGGTATGGCAGTACGTGTTAGGCAAATGGTTGTTTGGTAACGAGTTTTTCAATTTTTCTTTTCTTTAATTCAATATTCACTAGTCACTAGAGTCATTTTAGAGAGCGTCCCGAGTTTATACGGCATCGACAACGCCCTGGACTTTTTCAAAAATTCAAAAGATCACTTGCGCTTGACATTTTTTACTTTTTTTTTTAAATAGGTAAGCTGACGTCATCTGAAGCAAAGAACATCTTCGTATGATTAACAAACAGTCCTCACATCTGCCATACGTGAAAATATGATGTGGGTTTCAATATAAACGAATCATCGGACTTATTTTTTTGACGAGACAATAAATGTTGATCGTTTTTCTTTGTTCGCAAGTGGGCAAAATCCACCTGAGTTACACCTGGCACCAGCAAGATGGTACCCGATGCCACACAGCTTTCGGGACGATTGAGGAAATGATTACCCCACCGCGCAACCTTTGGTAATGGAATTTTTTTTGGCACTCACGATATTGTGCTCTGACGTCTTAGACTGTAACCTGTGAGCCGGTTTGAAGGCCCACGTATAAGCTAGTAATTCAACGACTATTGCCGAACTGACGGCTGGAATTAGAGAAAAATATATATATAATTAGCCTTGATGTGAAATTAGGACGAGTGCTAGTTACGGTGTCTGAATACACTGAGGAATTGAATCAAAACTAATTACGTGTACGGCTTTTACGGTTTTGATTGAAAATCTCGTCAAACAATCTCAGTCGTTTGAATATCAATGTAAAATAAAGCCAAGTGAAATAAACACTGTTTCAACATTTTTTTTATGTTGTTCTATAAGTCGAGCATAGTCGAGCTTGGTGCATTTGTGTGTGCTTCAAGACCAAAAAATCCGCAGGTGCAGAGTTCGATCTCCGCCTTGCTTATTTATATTTATGGGGTCCGTCTTGAGAAAAAATGCAAAAAACAGTACCGAAAACGTTAAATGTTCCCTGACGGTTAACTTTTATCTATTTCGTTTTAACAATGAACTAATCAGCATAGGCAATAAACATACCTATAATCGGCAAAAATTATGTTTCGAACGATTTGTTATAATGTCAGCTTTTCAATGAAAAAAAGTGAACACACGATCAAATGAAAAAAAGACGAAAATGAACCACATTTTATGAATTCTTAAGGAGGTCTGGGACTTTATGAACACCAAGCGTATTGCCCAATAAAGACTTGTGTACCTTATCATCGCGATCTTTTTCTTCCCCGTTAAGGTTCTTCACTTCACGTTTGCAGGCCTTTAGACTGTGTAACGCCAGTAAACACCTGTTGATGCCATAATTGTATTACTTGTTAACGAACACATGTTAGACTCAGATATTCTAGTGATATCCGTAATACTGATAATTAGTTAGCGATTTGCGTTGGATGTCGCAAGCGTAACATGGGCCGAAAATCAATATAATAAAATTGTAGTGTACTTTGAAAGCATTGCAGTTTTAATGTATATACCGGACTCGATACTGATTAACGATGGGCTTCCACTGAAGATTTTGTTCCACTTGGTCACGGTTTTCTTGAGGTGAAGAGTCTCCCGGTCTTGGAGTTGATACTCTGCCGAACAAAAGACTTTCCAACGTTGCTATTAACTTCGGCACTCTTTCCGGATAGTTAAGCTTAAGACAAGTCTCCATATATAGGAGTAACGCATCCCGGTACATGCCTGAAAAGGCATTATATACACTGCGGCATCTGTATGTTTTTACTAAATAAGCACATTAGAACTTTCTCATTTTTGTGTTTCAATACATATGTATGTCACTGGAAAAAGGCGCAAAATTGAGAAATCAGAAAAAACTTGGAAAAGCCGTTTTCTTCAAACCTAGCGTGCTGCCTGTAGAAATTACCGCTCTGATAGAATCACTCTATTAAAATATGTAAACTCTTTGTAATTCACAATCAACTCTTTATAGTTTACTCTTGTAAGTACTGAATTAGTCTACATATCTATAATAATGAAATCGATGTTATTCCGGCAATATTTTTAAATTTCGCCACGTTATTAGCACGCGGCATAATCCGGCATAGTCGGTTATATTACGCATCAGGCTAAGAGAATCGACGACTGTTGGAAAAAGGGTGATGTTTTTAAACCCTGCGGTGTCTTGGAACTGTCGCAGAGTTTGAAACTGCTCTGGAGAAACTGTTCGATTCGGAAGCAGTCGGAAACAGCCTTTCTGGTGCTGTGGGAGTATACATGGTGTTGCGATAAAAAGTCGAATAGTTAGTTAATAATGCAATTATATATAGAATGAAATGAATGAATGTAAATGAATATGAACTCGCTAAGAACAAAATGATACTTCACATCCGTATAAGAACACTTGACTGTATTTCCGAGAGCTCCCTTGGTCTCTACTGATTTTTTTAATGAGCTTAAAGGCAAAATCAATTAGGAACATTGGATGTCGCAAGTGAAATATTTGCCACTGTAACGAGGAAAATCGTACAACAAATTTTTAGCCATAGGACTTTGACCATGGTTTGAAATTACTTCGGTGCTACTTCACAGCAAGACGTGCAAAGGGACTGCTGATAGAATATAAATTCATTAATTGCCAGTCCTAATGCATAAAGAGTCTATGTTTTTTTTAAGTCAATTTTTTTCCAGTAAGGCTGCTTCTCTCAGCTTATTGCTTATTTTCTTCTGCTACCTATATCTGCAGATGTAGTTGTCAAAACCTTGTTGTCCTTCTTGAGAATTTGCCTAAACGTCTACTCCACAATACTCTCTCGTAGTACTTGAGTAGCTGTGCGATCCATCTACGCGTGCTTCGGGGTTTCCTCCGGGTTTTCCGCGGACCAGTGCATGCATGTAGACAGGCTCAGTGTTTCTAATCTGTTGCGCATACCCCTGGATGTTCCTGTGGCGACTTACAGAGGGGTGACAAATTGGGTCAAATCCCGCCCCTTCTCTCCATTCAGCCGCCAATGCCCGATGTCGCAAACCATTTCTGGAATAGTCCTATGAAATGGCACCCCATTCCGCCTGCTAGTTGTCATAATAAGGTCTCATTCCAGTAATTCATTGAGGAAATCACCCTCTTCCCTTTTCTTGGTCTGCTTTAGCAACTGGCTTGTTGTTATTAGTCTGGTTTTTGGGGTTGTTCTTTCCCCTGACGCTTTTGATGATCAGCCGTAGAGTGTCCAGAATTCTTGTCAAGACCTGAAATTCTGCCGCGGTGCCTTTCCAAACTGTCTCGTCTGATGGGCCTTCTTCTTTTCCAGCCAGGACCTTAAGTGAGCTATTTGTAAAGATCCACGTGTTCAGCCAGGTTGTGTTCATTTTCTCTGACTATATTTCAACCAATCGGGGCTCTAGCTCCTTCAAAACAACAGTGGCATGTTCTGTGCTCTAGCTTCCATATCACATCGTTGGCATTGATTTGCTTAATCTGTGTTTCTTCGCGCTTTATGTTATGAACGTTTTGGTGATATTGAGCATACCTGTAGAACTTTCCCATAGGTTCTAAAGACCAATAGTATAGCCCTTTGGACCACAAATATGAATCTTTATAGACCAAAAAAAGTTTAACATACTCCTCTACTTAAAATACCATTTCCTGAGCCGTCTAAGTTATTACAAAACTTACGTAGCATTTGGGTGCCAACCCTTTAGAGAAAGCTTCCCACTTCAGCGTTTTACACAACATTAAACCTAAACAATGTTGTAGCTGTCAATAAAGGAAATGTACTCCCACATTCATTATAGGTTACATGGTAGCAGCTGTTTGGGGCCTGCGAGGTAGTACCAGATGTGTCTCACTAGCATTAACCACTAGACTAAATATTTTAAAATTTCAATGACACTTTGGATATTAGATTCAACGGTCGATGGTTCAAGATAAAACAATAATAAATTGTTGTTTACGAAAGCTACACCTCACAGAAGCCACTAGCCGAGATCTTCAAGAGAACGAATTTCAGGCATTTGATAGGCACATCGTAATATCAACGTGCTTGCTAAATTCTTTCACAACAGCTCATCTTCTCTCAGAGAAGTAGGTACTGAATCAATCGACTATAATTAATGAACACTCATGTTATTCTATCATCTGCAGAAACAGATTCCGTGAGCAGTTCAGAGCAGTTGTCACGTAAAGGAAGATTCCCCGATGGATCTGTTTATTCTCTATAGTGTCAAAAATTTGTTGTATATATGAGCGAGGGCAGGTTTTGTGAAACGCCCCCTTCAAAATCTGAACTGATTGGGTGAGAAAAAATTTACAAGATGTCGCTCCAACCTACTCATTTCTAGCATTTTTACATCCCTTGAGAGGTCATCAAGGGATAAAATTAGCCAGTAATTACTGATATGAATACGTGTACCCTTGTTTTTAAAAAATGGAGTAATAGCCCTTTATTCTTCGATTTGCTTGGGAATACACCAATCCTAATAGACAAATTGACTACACAAACTGCTAGACGACTAAGGGTTCATTTTAAAAGTTTGCCATCTTTGTAATTCCAATTAGCTTCCGTGAATTTCAGTGCCCTCTGATATTCATCAGCACTAACACGACTAAGCTGAAACGCGGCTTTGTCAGTCTGCCAGGTTGCTCGGAGCTGATCCCGAAAGTGTGTCTGAAAGAACTCTGTGATATCGACGTCTATACTCGAGAAGTTTGTAATAAGTTGTCCTGCAATAGCTTGAAGATCCTCAAGCTGTTAATCTGTGTTACCAACGAGTACTGAGCGCAGTTGTATTTTTTAGTTGCCCCTCCCCACAGACTCAACTAATAAATTTATACAGTCGGTGACTATCATAGTAGGTTGTCTTGGTTTCATGGGAGTTAGTCTTTGAATATCAATGATACAAATTATTGACATCGCGCATACAACGTCGAACCCCTTCTGAAAATTCTAAATTATTTTAAGTATTAGTCAAATAATCACACTGAGATATGACAAAACACTCAAAACATATTGGGTTGTCATATTGGATGCACTAAGTAACTAGAGGCTTCGAGCACAGAGTCGCCGTCTACTAACTCGTTACACTGCTAAAACTTACACTCTCTACACAACTCTTGAAAGGGTCAATACTATTACTATCATACCGTCTACGATATGTCGGTGTGTAACTACAGTGTGACTTATATTGTTTAAGGTCCAGAAGGGTATCTTATTTGCATGCGCACCTTCGCAGAGGTTGAAACGCCCATTTCGTGAAATTGTTTCGCCACGTTAGTGAAATATGCATGTAAAATACCTAGCTTGCACGAAAAGGCGCAAGCCGGGTATTGTATAATGGGTAGGTTATAATGTTATTTACTGGCTGATTACTGGTGAATACAAGCTGGGTAGTTTATAATGTTATTTACTACTATTTCCGTGCTAGCCCACAGGAAGTACTAAATGCGTAACACTCATTTAAGATCTCACTCATAGAGTTTTTACATGTGCTTACACGCAATAAATAAAATATACAATTTTTGCGCTTGTCCCTGGCAATGTACTGTGAAAACATTTATTCATATCGAGATTCGAAGTGACATCCTGTGCAGAACATCCGGTGCTTTCCCTTTTCTGACACTACCTATTTTTCGCTCCCGGTCATTCTTTTGTGGTGCAAAACTCGAACAGGTTCACTAAATAACCAACTCGACAAAACACTTCAAGGACACGAATGTTAATCGGTCTACAATAAACAAAAAAAACGGTGGTCTTTGTTGTGCACAAACGCACTTCTCTTCTAAAACGAGCAGTGCTTGTGTCCACGCTTAACAAAAAATATTAATAATAAATGAAACATTCTTTGAGCTTACACGTGGAATAATACCTACTTGTCGATTTTTAAAAATGGTTCGTCATTAGACTTTTGAGCTATTGGAGACAAAAAGAATTGTCGGTAGAGTTTGTATAGCAAGTCGAAATAAAATGTACCCTTGCATCGGTAAGATGGACTGAAATACCAAATCGAAGGTCTTAAATTTGAGCTTCATAGTCGGCATACACATGTCTGATTTGGAAATCCTGAATCATATAAATTAGCGCACGGCACTGTTATGTTCGACCGACCTTTGACCACATCTCGTATCTCACATTACAGTTGGTGTTCGCATTACTTCTAAATATATAGAACTAAGAATGCGTATAACACTTGATATTAGTAGCTGTAAATGAGTGGACCATGAAAGCATGATACGAACGTAACAGCGAGCCTTGCATCTACTTAGAACCCCGAGCTCCGATTTATATTCACGCTGTCCAAACGCAGTTGCCGAGTTCTCTGATATTTCTTGCAATTTTGAGAACCAGTGTATCCCATCTGGAGCTTCGCAAATGAACTGCATGATTTACAGGCCGATGTCTTGTTCACTCAATTATCGCCATAATCAAAGATGAATCTTCAGCCACAATCACAAAGTTATTCAACTGATAAAGCAAAAAGATTTTCTTTAGAATTTCCATCATTTTTTAATGCAGTACCTTCTCCGAGAGGTTCTACGAGGTGCACAAATCTCTCAAGAAGCTTCTGTGCGTGATGAAACCTTTGTTTACGGAAGTGAAGTAGAGCAATGTTGATGTGAATGACGCACGAATCAACTTCGTCACAGTCGAGAGAGCTGACCAACTCTTCCAGCTGTGTCAGAAGAGAAGCGGAAGATTCAGAAGAGGCGATCAGGCTAAAATCGACACAAAAGATTTTCAATTGTAGCTCTCACTTTATGATTAGTAAACGCGGATATCTACAGAACTAGTTTCAGTCAACTAATACTAAACGCGCAGGTCCTGCTGCAGGATATTTATAATTAAAGCATTCAATAAATTAGATCAAACGCCATCTAGAAAAAAGGATAAAAGCTCAATCTCGATTGAACTTGTATAGCTACAACCTGCAGAGATCAGTAAAGCGGGCTTTCTACATAGGGCGCTTGAGACAAAGCTACATTACTGCATGCTAATATTAAATGCTAATCACGGCGGTATTACTAGCGTGCTGCGTGTTAAAATTCCTAGTCGCGCTTTATGCAAGTGATGTAAATTGAAGGTTCTAACAGTAAAACAAATTATTGTTAGTGAATTTTTGTTTCACGATGCCTACATTTTGCTTTTAGACATTCGTGCGTTTAAGTCATTCATAGTTATATTAAGTTGACCCAGCAAAGTGGCCGGTCTTCATTTTTTTGTGTTTTAAAGGTACAGTTTTTTATTATCCACTCACCAAGTTAGTTCTCTGAAAAATTTTACGCGACTGAGTTACCATTCACGTTGTCTATACAGTATTCATTATCGATTGCCTGTCTAAGCGAATCGAGATTTAAATGATGAACGTTACGGCTTGGCATTTTTAATGCATAAAAATAACAAACATGAGGAAGAATTACATTTATTAAACAGGTGAGTCAAAGCCATCACAGAGATGGCTTCCTCAACATTACCTAATTCACTAGGTTATGCTACTATGCTGATGAGGTATTCCGCTATCGTGGCAGTATAATGTGCTCTCATTAATACTCCCGTTTATCCACGAATTTCGCCTAAACTCAAGATATCGGGAGTATTCATTTATTGTCTTGCACCGAATATTTCAACGTAACGAGTTCAGAGGGTATCCATATTAAGTTTTATACTTTTTAGCAGTAATCTGTTTGGCTGTTACAATTTTTGCAGTGGATTTCATGGAATTCATGTTTTCATTGGAACTTGTTTTCTAACTATTTAGAAATATTTTTGTATTGTACACTTGCAATCAATACGGGATACTTATGTCGTCGTTTCATTAGCCAAAAAAAGTTGATTAGCAAATATTCGTGCCTCTTCGGCCTGAGATGCAATAATAATGCAAGTAATTGTAACGGTCAGATTCGCAAAAAGGCAATTATCGAATATATGCTCTAAAAAAGTGATGAGAGTTGCGTTAATGAAGTTATCATGGTCCATCCCTTGATCTTTAAAACACACATAAACAGCCAATGACAGCTCAAATTCACGTATAAACCAATTTTATACGGGGCGAAGTATAAGATATCGTCCTATTCCTTCGTAATTAATCGATTCTCTTCATTTCAAACCCGCCGATACACATTCTACATTTTGGAATGATATTTTTTAGGCCCTGTGGGCATGACATCCACAACGCAATTCTGTATAATCATTTGAGTAAGAGTACGATAATGCTCAGAATTGGTCAAGACTTGAGCGGCTACTATTAAGCAATATGAAACGCAACCCAGAGTTCCGAGTATGATTAGCCGATACATTCAAAGGCATTATTTCACGGATGCGGCCTTTTAGTTTAAATATGAAGATACAGAGCGAGGAACAGTTTATAACGCTTTCTGTCAAATTTGGTTCACAGACCTTTTCTCAAGTGGCATGGTTTGTGAGGGAAATAAAATTTTAATGTAAGTTGCTCAGGTTGTCCTTATCGACTCGCTGAGTAGTTATCTCATAACAGTATCAAAAAGTCTAGTCATTTTGATCAAGAGAACTGAATAATAATAATGAAGTTATAACAAGCCATCAATGTACTTAGTTGGCGACCCACAGAACTAACCAAAGTGCCAATGGTGAAGACTCCTGTACGCCACACAGATTTTTTCTTCTTAAAAAGGCTTTTAATATACTTTCGAAGACTCAAGAAATGCAGCAATATGCGTACCGGTACGTCATTACGTGCGGTAATGATACCCCAAACGTTTAATCCGATGCTATTGTCTGGGTTCTTAGCTAACGAAAGCTAAATAGCGGGTTATAGCCATACAGCGGATAAAAATTGCTTTCTTCCTCCTACTCTTAGACATGTCTCTGATACTTCGATTAACGAAAAGCAATGACCATTTTGCTGGACAGTATTAAAGAGTTAATTTAGGTACGATTGCGCACTATTTCTGACCGAAATTATTATAGAGAAGTCAATTGAATTAGTGAGATTAATACTCGGAAAGTACACATGTTATACCAAATTAGTTTAAAGGCTATTTTGCTACCGCTTTTCCTTGGCTTTTTAGATTACCCTTGTTTGTTTAATTAGTGTTATTACAGCATTTATGTATGTTAAACTTGCGCTGTTCCTTTTTTCCCGAACAGTAAAACTGCATGTAGCAAATCGTCTCTTCATATATGACTTGAGTAGCAGTAAGTCGACGACATACATTGGTGCCATAATCATTCTCTATTACTCGACTCTCACAAAAATACTTTTTCTGTACAACTCAAAAACTTATTTGCCTTTTGTAGCCTCGTTTTCAGGTCTGCTACGTATAAGCAGAATATCACCGGTGCTAATGAACATATTGCCATAATATCGTAGTCGTAATATTTTTGAGGAGTATTTATCTTTATATCTGTTATGTACAAGCAGAAAAGTGTCGGTAATAATGGATTCTTGCATTATGAGGCTGTAGTCATATTGGATAAGTGCCCGCTCAAGCCTACGCCTTGAAGTCTATTCTAAGTGTTATACTGTCTATTTTCTCGTGCGCTCTTTTTCAATTTATCCTGATTCCATAACCCCTTTTATTTGTGTGCATGATTATACTGTGATATGACTACAAAAATGCAAAATTCTTTTTCCTCCAAACATCTATGACAATATTGCATGTCACCTAGACAATGTGCATCTCTATATCATACCCAACATCATTACTTTATTAATTGTCCTAGCACAGAGTCTATATTAAGATTTAGTTACTTCACACTTGTTTGGGAGATATATATACATATGGCCTAATGCATCGCCACATTGCTATAAAAAGTTAAATAAGGTAGACAACAAAAACAGGGCCGTATCAGAACCTCGCGTGGGCGGTGAAAATCGAAAGTGAACTACAGTTAATTATGACGTCAGTTGCGCAAAACATATTCTACAGATATGACATTTGTTTTAAGAGGCTGTTTGTACCCCACCGATGACAGAGTTAGTGTTCTGTTGCATCAAACCGGAATTTCACGCATCTTGTTTTCATACTTTGTCCTGTAGTGAAATGCTGGGTATCACGCAGGCAATGCGGCATGATAACATCATCGATACAAGGCGTCCACATAGAATTCCAAAGAACTCATCACACCCATCTATATGCATCCGTCACGGAGATTAGCATGTCGCCGAGTTCTGCTACTTTTCGTGCTTTTCATGCCACTAATAATAATTGTTAGGTGGACAGTTATAGACAGATATTTAGTCTACAGCTTTTTTTAAGATTATTTGTCTGCTTGCATCCTGACATCGAATCGAGTTCACCGATACAAGCATTTTATGATCAATACAGAACCAACTCACAGCAGTCTTTATTGAAGAAAGAGATTATATTATTTTGTGGCAAACAATTTCAACACTGTACTTGCAGTCTAAACGTCTGGTAAGATGCTTGATAATTTAGTCCATGAAACAAATGTCTTCACTTACAAAGTGTCTTGACGTGAAAATAGTATGCGAATTAGGAAAACTAAGACTGCCCCATTGTTAGCATTCTGAGTGGACGACTTAATCCTATTCGCAATCTCGAAGTAGCAGTACGAGCGTTGCGAAGTACCATATGTGCCCTTTGTGTTTTGGTGCCACACTTAAATCCATTATCTCTTCCACTTAAAAAGTATAATCGATAGTAGTTTCGCTGATTTCTACCTTTTCTGCCTGATCATAGTGTTTCTTTACCCAAGCGATGTTAGAAAATATTTCCACCTACCAATTGTGTAAAACTTTGCTATCCTTAGGGCGTTTGTCTCGAAGCTGGTTCAGTCTCACAACAGTACTCTTCGTATCCCTATCTCGGAACGCCTTCAAGGCTTCTACTGCGAGAGTCTTTTCACCATCCGAAACTGCATCAAGTTCCTTTTCGTCGTTCAGCTCAGTCATCCTTACTCTACGTCGTAATGCTTGAAAAAATAATGTAGCGCGTTACAGCAAAGAAGCATGGATAACGTTGGCCAATTATACCTTTGAACTTGGATTAGATGAAGGCAGACTTAACGAAGACCACTGTGTGCGACGTACAACTACGATGACATGCACTAAAAGATTTAAGTCAGATTCGTGCATTCCTTTATATTTTGTCTTACTATTTTACATTACGAGTTGCCTATGCGAATGGCAATATACATTATTGTTTTATTAATTAAGACACTCGCTGAAGACGCTCGTTCGTACATGAAATTCCACGCTTTGTAAGCCATGCGAAACAATGCTTTCAATTCTTTCCCTTAGTGTAGCTCTCACGTCGAGACGTGTGATATACACGACTGACAGTTTTATAAGCTTTTACAAGCGCTTTTGTTTTCTAAAATATATGCGTATACCACAAAGGCAGGTAGAATTCGAGACTACCAGCACAAAAATTCTTACAAGCCTAAAATGATAGAAACATAATCAACCCGTTTTCTTCTCGTACTAAAAACTTCGCAACGAAATGATTTTTAACTGTTAAGTATATGCCAAGTACTATTGTAAGCTTCGTTACGCTGCGCGAAATGTATGAAGCTGTAAAAACATTTGCGCCGACCTCAGTATTTTGCTGAAAGTATCCCCAATTGACTAACATTTTAGTTTGATATTCTCTCTCTGTGAATCTGTAATTAAGGTTCGCAACCATCCTATTAAACATTCACAGAGAAAGAATGACGAACATTAAATATTAGCACCGACTTTAATGATTCTATTAAAGATACCCTAATATACGGCTAATATTTTACTTTTGTAATTCTTTCTCTATGAATCTTTAACCGAGGTTTACAACCATTCCGTTGCGAGTAAAATCCTTCAAAAGAGAACATAGGAACAATAGGCCCATTTTTATGGGATTGTTTTTTTAAAAGGTTAAATATCAGTTAGTAGGATTTCGATTCTTGTAACTTCTTAATAAAGCGTTAAGTGCAGCCTTATAATTTACGGTGATGTTACCACTTAGCTATTTAAACTTTGGACCACGAGGTAACACACGAGACGTATTTTTGATAGAAAACAAGTGTAAATGGGATCGTAATGTAACATTAACTGTATAATGATGATAAAAGTGTTTGCAACATTACATATATATCCATAACTTCGTGCAAAATTGGAGAAATTTCACGGCACCTTAGGTTTCTGTCAACGAATATTATGAAAAAGTGTCGACTACAAAAGGTGCTTTTAGGTTTAAAGGCCGCCAAAGGTTACTAAACAAAATGATATTACTAATAGGCGAAGAGTGTTCCCAAACACAATATAAATGCCTCAAAATAGCGAAATACACTTCGCAGACCAAAATAGATCTTGAAAAATGTAAAAGATAAACAAGTTGCAGAGGAAGACAACTTACACTTGTTTCAGGATATTTTTGTGGCGTGAGTGTTGATAAAGAAATATACTTGATCTCGGTTACAATTCACAGGTATAAAATGTTGCAATATAAATTAGCTGCATTATCCACTGTACTGCTTTTGAAGCAGGAATTTGCAGACGAGACCCTCACTGTCAGACTCAGCTTTTTCTCTCCCTCTCGCGCGCGTTTACTCCATCATAACAACAAATCGTCGCAAACAAATATTCAACGAAGCATCCTGAATTTTCTAATTATTACCAATCTTGATGTCCAATATATGCTGGGCACATATATAATGAGAGCCAGTAGGCTTACGGTAGATTATCAACGATTTTGAATATTTTTAATTAGCTTATTTTTTCTAACAGCGGACAGTGATAATTAAAATTGAAATGTGGCGCGTGTATCCGCTCGAAGTGTTTGTTTCAGGACCAGACGAATATCGGAGCTTCTGTGGATACCCACTGGTCGGCTTGTGAGCGCATCGAGGAGTTTAGTCATCCGGGCTTAAAGAAGGCCGACCTGTGCTTGTTGCAGAATTTCGGTTTTCTTGAAACCGAAATTTTTCGATCAGCTCTACGCGCGGGTGCTGAATATCTTAGGGTAAGTTATTTAATACAATATAGTAAATAAATGGCATGTTTATTCATTTCAGTTAGTGCAAAGCGCATAATAATTAATAGCATCCATCGTACCTCAGGCGTCTTTTCGACGCTTTCTTCTGGAATGTTGTGTCCAACTATTGCATGCACAGTAGTTGCGATTCAAGCATACCTTTGTACCATCTAGGCAAAGCATATTTATTATAATAATTTTTAACCCCTCTTTTGTTCAATTCAGTCGGTATCGAATGCGGTACTGTTCTGGAAAAATAATCGTCACTACGACTATGATTGCTTTTGTGATTGACTAGACAGTTCACAGGGCGCATAATAAAACTAATTGTCCCAGGCAACAAAATGCAAGTTAGCGCACAGCAAGACCTTCGTTTTATCCTAGTTAATTTGAGGATTGCCTAGATTAATATAGCATTAACCAATTTAACCAGGATGGGTGCTTATTTATAATCAGCTTTTCAAATGATATTCTCTTTTTTAGCTGTGATGTTACAATCTGTAAGATCTTTTCATAGTTAGTAATCCATCCGTTTATTTTGTTGAATTTGTCGATATTGAGTTATAAGAGAATACGTAATCCGTTTATATTGAAATATATTTTCGAAATTACGTGGCTGACTTAGAGTGATCAGGGGTTACTCGTTGAACCCTGCACTGTGCAGGATTACGATTAAACAAAAGTAAATACTGCATTTCTGTAAAAAAAAAGGCTTCGCGTAATGATAGAGTGCACGCTATATGTACATGCTGTTTTCTTTTAGCTTACAACTAAGTCGGTACTTAAGTTTTTATTTAAAACGGAAAAATGGCTATGTTGCATACATTCATTGCAAAGAAAGGATATTTCGAGACATAATCAATAGAAACCAGCTGCGGTAACATTCTAATTGATTTTGCTAGGGTTAATGGTTATTACTACCATTATCATGTTATAGCGAATACAAGCTAATGAAATATTTCTTCCTTAGCAACATACTTAAAAATAAAAAGTGTCCCTGATGCACGTACACTGCAATTTAGGATTGTTCCATCATTTGTTTGTATTCGGTAAAACATTACAAGAAAAAATAGTGATTTTGTCCGCAAGACTAAATCTTAATTATTCGTTTAAGTCAAGCGTTACGAATGTCTGGTCTAATATAAGCTTGAATAAATATAATATAATATGAAAATATTAATAGCAATTATTATTTGTACTTTTAACGTACAACCATGATATAAATATACATATGATCCATAATTTAAAACAATATATCGATTTCCTATAACTGCTAAATATGAATATTGAGATTAAAGTAAAGTGGTAAGAAAATTTAGCTTTCAACGTGATACAATTTCTCGATGAGTTGGAATAACCTGTTAGATGAGCTAGTTGATTTAATCGATCATTAAGGGAAGGGATAAGTTTGTTAATGACAAATTTCTTTATGGATTACCAGACAGTAAAGCGTTCGTAATATCAAGTAATTACGTGTTGCCTTACTTGCTCTACTTGTTCGGTCCTGTTGAACATATCGTCAAATATTGGCTCGTCACATATTACTCTATGAAGTATTTCAGAGTTGCAGAATGCATCCTATCACAGTCTAAAGGCAGCTATATCAAGATGTGGCCAAGTTACACTCCGCCTTCATCTTCCGTTCATATGTTCGTCACATGATTTCAAGAATTTTCATTTGTTTTACCTTCCGGTGCCCTTCAAAGAGACGAATGTGTGCAGCAAGCGACAAGTTGAATATCCAACTACAAACAAATGAGCTTTTACGAACAACGGATGCAACTTAGCTACTAATAATGGGGAAAGAAGTAACCAATTTCGTGGCAACATCTGACTTATTGAGTATCTAATTGCCCTAATGATGTTTGCTTCTCTGACTTTTACTTCTCGGTTGCCTTACACTTTAACGTGGAAAGAAAGTTTAAGGTCCATTTTTGCGGACCAGTGTATATACATACCGAGTTTGTATCGCAAAATATGGCAGTTCTCATAACTATAACTCGGTATAGCCAGTATCATATCATCATTCAGGCAGTTCTCTAAATATCCTTGATGGACTCGATGAACAGAATAGAACAGAAATAGAACGCTTCCAAGAACAATTTCTTGTACGCATCTCGTTTTTATTGTATGGAAGGTAAAATAGAGAGAATAGTTCATGAGGCAAATAGTCCACGAAAAATATCTAGTTTCTGTATAATTTCCTCTTAGATTCTCGATTCTCATTATGTAATCTCGATTACTGAATGAAATGGGTCAGATTGTATTTCTTTTTTTGGTAGCCTGTTTAATCCTTTTTACTGAAGCTGCATCATTTCTAATACCCGGCTTTGTAAGTCAAATAATTATGTTAAATATTAAGGTATTTTGGCATTTGTTAGGTTAATCTTCAAGTATCGTTAGACGCGATTTGTAATAAATTAAACTTTCAACGTGAAAAATGAGAATTAGGATTGGGTCGTACTTACAAACGTCTGTTTTGTTCATTTTGTCGGCCTCCCATGTTATTCTTGACAGGGTGGTAAAAAGAGAGAGAAGGCGGAGAAGAACTGGTGACCTAAAAAAAAGTTCTCAAAGTTATCTGAGAGGTTTCTGAAAGTTATATGAGTTCTATCGAAAACGTTGCCGATCGCAGCATGTTCTTCGAGCCGAGAGGAATTTTGAAAGCCCCTTTCATGGTAGTTACTTTTAGCATTTAAAAAATTAACCGGTCTTACGAAAAGCTAAAAAAGTGTTAGGCACTTTATCCTGAAGCCTCGTTCTCTGCCTGGGATATTGCTTGGGAGTCAAGCATGCATTGCACCAACCTTATTGACATCGGTTTTACATTTAAGAAACTAAAAAAATAACTGATTTATGTGTTTATGAGGTATTCGCGCTGTATCTTAAGAAACTGGGCAATGGTCCTCGGGA
Organism: Tropilaelaps mercedesae; assembly: GCA_002081605.1. Taxonomy (NCBI): domain Eukaryota; kingdom Metazoa; phylum Arthropoda; class Arachnida; order Mesostigmata; family Laelapidae; genus Tropilaelaps; species Tropilaelaps mercedesae. Next base: position 63,894 of record MNPL01022103.1, read on the forward strand.
TGCTTCTAAACCCATTGCAGAGTCAAGGCTGCTTTCGATGTATACAGGGATAAATAATTCTATTAGGCCTACTTTATTCCTAAAAATATATTTGGTGTAGCTGTTTGAATTATATGTCCCATGCTCTGCTGGCTAACTATCGCAGGCACGTGTTAACTATGCTTCTTCAAACCAGCCTTTATATAGAACTTATTATTTTTGATGTTTAATATTGTAATTCTTTTCAGTAAGAAAAGAGAACGCGGAACTTGTGCAGAGGTTTCAAGGCTTCTGCATCATTGAACTGGCGTATCTCAGTGAATTTGCAATTGAAGTAGCTATACGAAATTGGTGATTTTTTAGAAGTACTTTCTGGCAATATTTAGTAGACAATGTCAGGCAACGCGGGCCCTTCGGGCTCGCGGTCCGGCCGCTCAAGCTCAGGATCTGGTTCCCAACAGGATAGCGGAAAAGATTCAAAAGAGGCTGGGGCCAGACTAAATCCGAAGATGTCGAAAGCTCTCTCTACTTCCGCCAAACGCATACAGAAGGTAAGCACATAATATATATATATATATATATATATATATATATAT
>MNPL01022105.1:1046-15173 GCA_002081605.1 Tropilaelaps mercedesae
CTTCGAAATTTGTGCTGTTTTCAATGTTGGACGCCTACAAGAGCACTTGTGTACCGTGCCATAATTTCCACTTGATTGAAGCCCGCCGCACGCCCTTGCGGATTGGAACCGTGTGCAAAAGACTAATACCATGTTTGCCTCCCCTGTTGTTGGCATCGGGCCCTTCGCATTACCATTAACACGAAACATCTACATTGTCTATGGCGGTGTTATGCACCGGCTAGTAGAGACCCTAGGTAGACTGGATTAAATATGATCGAGAGATAGCTTGTTATGCATGTTTAGTACAATCACACGGCTTGTTTTAGTGCAGTCATCACTCTTGCCACCAGTCGAGATATCTCTCGACTCTTGTAACTATCGAAAATAAAAATCCAGTAATTTTCATTCATAGGTAAACTCTCTTGAGACCGCTGCATCACCTAACAGGCCGTGTAAATTCGTGGCGGAGATTCGTCGTCTCTAGCAACTGCAAAATCTAAAGTCAACAAAAAAAACTGCGACGCACTTCGTCTCAAGTTAGAATGGCGCCATCTGCTCCAAGTGAAAATCTTAGCGCGGTTCTCTACGGCATAAATGATCTTCGACTGGTAATTGACAGCTCCGATTTCCCAATTTTCAGCCACCAATATTGCATCTAACAGATGGGTGGCGTGTATGTATAACTGTTCTATTATTAAAATCAATCAATGCCTTGTTCGTCTAAATGTGAGTACCATTAGTGAGTAACCAATTTTGGTGTGGGCGTATTTTATTACCGTTAGGTTAGCGAGGCCTAACGTAGTGGGAGACGTTTTTAAATCACGGATTCTTATAGCTTCATTTTTGCCACATCGATTTTGATCGAATGTTTTTGCGGTCGTTATAGACCTATGAACCGCCTTATTTTACCTCACGCTGACCTTGTACATGATAAGAGTATTTCGCGCGTAGCTCAACCGCACCTGAATAGGACCTTAAGCTTTCCTTCAGGTTCTGATCTAAACTTCCAAAATCCTAACGTTTATTGACATTCGTTCTGATCCCCAGCCATGTCGCAGTTGTACAGCTGCTAACCCGTTTATAAAGTTCCTTTAGAAAAAAGGCATGATATAGCAAAGTAGTGTGCAGCATCGTTCAAACGAAGTCTTCGGTGTAGATGCAAGAAAAACCTCGTTTCCGAGAATGCTTAGGAAACTATTCTAGTCCTTAAAACTGAAACTACTGAAACGAACAGTTGGGACTAATCTTGTGAGTTTTCATTGACCAGTGGTCGTTGCATTTTGGTTTAACAAAATGGCGTAGCCGATCGCATGAATGTATAAAACGACCTGAAAACAATTGTACAAAAATAGTTTTGCACAAACCGTTCATTGTCTGTAGACGCCTATGCAGCCGCACGCGACCTGCCACTCCTTTAATACTTTAACCTCCTACAAAAAGTCTTTCGTTGCACTCGGTGACTTACTGTTGCCGAACTCTCCTAAAGAGTTTTGTTTCTAGGCATCAGTGTTATACCGCTCAAAATGATTATCTGGTGATTTCTGTTTCGCCGTTTCTACGGCAAGACGCCTAATCACCCTCAAACGTAATTTCAAATCCATATGTGTGAGGTGAATTTACCGTTTGTCAATTTTCTTCATTTCACAGGAAAGTACGCCTATTACTGAACCAAAGGATGATGGTGAGATTTTAGATTGCTAATAATAGTAATAACAATAGTAATAATAAGCAAACTGTATGATATTAGTACCTTAGGTTAATAAAATTAAGACATCCAAATTATATGTATTTGGAATTTTTTCTGGAAACATTTTTCACCTTTTTAAGGATACTTCGCTTAAGATGCGGCTTATTGGATGGATTACTTAGAACTAGATACAAAAAGTAAAATAAGTGCTTACTTTATTTTATATCACTACTCGTAAATCTGTATGTAGACGTGCAGCTGCGGATAGCTTCGGTGGGCATCTGTGGAACAGATTTGCACTTTTGGCATGAAGGCCGCACGGGCCGTTTCGTCGTCACGAAGCCTCTGGTTATTGGCCATGAAACCAGCGCGATTATCACCAAAGTTGGCAAAAACGTTACTCACGTGAAAGTCGGTAAGTAACTTCTCTCGATTTGTGCGTTACCGCAATAATCGATCTATAGGATTCGCAAATGTCGCAACTATTTTCTTACTCAATTCAAATACATGAATAAGATCAAAGGTTGATCAGACAGAGCGTGTCTGAACGGTTCGATTATTACATTTGTGGACCGCGCCTTCTGTTATAGACTTTCCGACTTTATTTGAATTTCTTCGTTTGACCTTCATGTTTCTTCCGTGATTCTTGTACGCCTAGAGGACAAAACTAGCCGATCCTGAGCGTTTCAGAAAGTCAGATTTAAATTTCCCATTTGAAATCATACTCGTGAGGCGTAATGTGAGCGCAGTCTGAAACAAAAATCGGAAATTTAGTTACACAACAACTAATACAATCAAAGAAATATTACTAATTTATTTTTAAGCGCCGATGCAATTAAAACCAGTCATGATACGTTTAGCCGCTGTCATTAATATTACATATGACTCTATTGTCATTACACGTATGACGACATATAGGCTCCTTCATATAAATAAAGATGTATATTGGCAATACCGTTCTTTTTAAACACTGACCGGCACCACGTGTGGCTTTCAACATATGGTATTAAAGTGGTCTGCTATGTCTCCTTGACAAGGTCAATAAAGTTTGTTGAGCGTTTTGAGCAGGAGACCGAGTGGCTATTGAGCCCAATGTGACATGCCGGCAATGCGAGTTTTGCAAGCGTGGCACGTACAATCATTGCGCAGCTATAGATCTAGCTGCGGTGAGCCCATACAAAGGACATCTACGCAGATACTCAGTACAAAAAGCTGACCTTGTTTTCAAGTGAGTAACTAAGAAACGCCAACGAACAGATTTTACTCTACCTTGTAATATCTGTGATATACTATTTTTCTAACTGACATTAGTGAGAGTTATACTGTAAGGATTTGATTAACATGTATGCGTGATTTCCGACATTATAAATGTATTATTACGTGATGCACAATTTATAATGCTGGCCACGTGTAAACCAACGCTACAAGGTTAAAAGGATTTTAATGCGTTGTATTAGGGTGCCAGACAACATTAGCATGGACGAAGCGGCTCTAATAGAGCCATTTGCTGTCGCGGTGCAGGCGTGCAAACGAGGAAACGTTCAACCAGGGCAAAAAGTATTAGTGTGCGGGGCTGGACCAATCGGCTTATTGTGCATGGCAGCCGCCCGAGCCTATGGAGTCGACGCAATTGTACAAACTGGTAAGAGCATGAGAGTGGATTATTTTATTATATGTGCATCTAATGATGTGTTTACTCAAAACGCAAAACTGTATTTACCCCAATGCGAGTTTAACTGTGACAACCTTCTGAACAGATATCGTTGAAGCAAGATTGAAGGTCGCCAAGCAAATGGGAGCTGATGAGACAATTGTCGTCACTGGCATGGAACCCAAGGAAATCGCCGAAAAGGTCGAAGAATTCCTGGGAGGACAGCCCGAGGTGATCTTCGAATGCTCGGGACAAGAACAGTGCCTACAGACTGGAATCTACGTAAGTCGCAATCATTGCCACTTTTTTGAGTCCCCGATTTCACAACTATTCGAGACGCTAATGTGTGTTACCGTACTTGGGGCACTAATCGTTTAGGATACAGCGGCTGCTTATTGTCGTATCTGCTCTTATGGTTGAACACAATTAGAACCTCTCCAAGGGACTGTCCAATCATTTCAAATTAGAAAGGAGTGTTTTCTTTGGTCCGTCCGTTTGGCAGTTAAACTGTCGTAATAACCGCTAGCAGTATACTTCGCCGTTGACCGCTATATATATATATATACCTATATATATATATACACCTAAGCTGAAGTATATTGCTGAATTAAATCTGGAGGCTTGTGTATTTTTGTCGATGTTTCTGCCGTCTTTGTAATGATAATTCCCCCTAACGTGCACCAATATTATACATGCAGTTTATTGCATACACGGTATTCACGTATATAAAATAAGCACTAGCGGACCCCATACGTGTTTTACAATCTTCTCGAGTATATTCGAGAGGGCATATCACATTTATTTAGTTGTCGCATGTATTTGCCTGTCACGTAGCATTGTTTACTAGTGTTGTACCGCAATGACATTAATTAATGGCACGTTTTCCTAATCAGGCAGCAAAACCAGGTGGCACTATTTTGGCCGTTGGCATGGGCGCACTTCTCAGCAACGTGCCCATTATGGAAGCTGTCGTTAAGGAGATCGACATCAAGGGAGTTTTCTGCTATGCAAACTGGTAAGTACGACAATAGTATATAGTATATCATGCTGGAACTCAAATCGATGTACCTCTGTACCTCACGGGGTTTTTTCTCTAGGTAGGGTCAGAACTCTAAATATTATCATCTATGAATTCATTAACATTGTTACCAGTCACAAAAGAGAACTTGATGACATGTGACTGATTTTTGCCAACTCACGTTTTCATTTCGGATCCAATTTTTAGCACTGCCATCAGAATAATTTCAATCATTCTTTCTCCAAACACTTCCGAAGAATTACTCAAACTTTTTCCTATGTAGACAACTCCAAAAACCCATAGTAGCCCAACAAGTAGCCACTTTTGATGATTCAACCTAATATTCAATTCGAAGCTAAACAGCGATATTGCTATTGTCGTGATTGTTGTCTTATATATCGTACGTTGTGTTGGCATGTTGATGCAAAACGTAGAGGTCCTGGCCGTCTAAAATGAAAAACCCTGCTCTAACGATGGCTCATTTATGCCTTCATTCAAATTCGGCTAAGGCATTGCTTTGGAGAAAAGTGTGTGAATAGACTGTCTCGAAATATTAAGGCCCATAGCAACTATATGAACGGCTATCATCATTACGAGGCCAAGCAAACTCGCAGCCTTCGTTATTCATCCGAGCTGCAAGACTCCATTTGTAGTCACAACGAAAAGTTGCCGTCTCAAGTTTGGCTGGGACAATCTCCGTGCCCCCTTTATGAGCCGTACGTCTGCGACTACTGCTCTCCATTGGCAAACTTATTAGTTCTGGCCTCTGAGCAACAAGCCGAGAACAGACGGCCGGATTCAGCACGTTTGCTGACTCGAGAACGAGTACGCACATGAACGCAAAATTAACTTTGTCAGCGTACCATTACATCTAGTAAAACATAATTTTGAGCAACAGGAGAGAGTAGCCACCCAAACGGCGTACATGTCATGAATTCTACTGCAAAGGCGTTGAGCTCATACTCGCGAGGCTTAGAACGGAGCACATTTAGCCAAGCACTCGATTCTGCATGTAGTTTGCTTTAACGGAGCCGGCCCTAACTTCGCGAGCGTTTTAAGACCTTTTACATGCCTACATGATTTAGTCTAAAGACAAACGCTCATTGACACTTGTAATTTACTTGATCATAATGTTATAGCTCGCCCGGGCTGGGTCGCCATAAATCGCCAAATAAATAAATAGCCAATAGCTGAATCGGCCAAACGATTAATGTGCTTTGTAAACGCGTTCCATTTCTAGTTATCCGACCGCAGTGTCTCTACTAGGCTCTGGAAAGGTAAATCTTAAGCCTGTGATCACTCATCGTTATCCCCTTGAGAAGGCGCCCGATGCCTTCGAACACGCTCTCAGCGGTCGCGACGGATCGGTCAAAATTATCATTAACTGCTAGCGCACTTCTAGCTAAAAAAAACCGTTAACGAATAAAATCATTTGGAGTTCACGAGTACGTCTTTTTTTTTTAGGAAACCAAGGGTAGTACGTAGTAGTATGCAAAGCAGTCGTAGGAAACCTTGTTCTAGTGAAAAAATATGATCAGACGAAATTGCTTGTTTCGATACTAGGCACAAAGGCGAGTAAAACACTGCGAAAGCCTAAAGCGTAATTTCGCTTTAGCAGAGTACTCGCTAGCCGTCATAATATGGTGGAAATGATGTTCACCAGAAAGTTAATAGTAAATTTATTATTTAACTTTATTGTCATTAGTCATTATACGCATCGGTACTGTCATAATAATAATCACCATTATCATCAGAATACTTGTCCTTTTCAACGTCACGAAGTATAATTATTTGCATTAATCATAACATTTAATCATAATAACCACTATCCATGGTAATAGCTTAGTGCAACCATAATAATGTAATTATCATTTTTTGTTATCTTCATCGTCCATATCTTATGATCTTCAGCACGTAGCTCTTGTCCTTCCTCTTCGTAATTTTCATTCCCATACTCTCCGTCTTTGTCTGTCACTTTATATATTTCGCTCCGTGACTTTTCCTCATATCCGCTTGGAATTATCATGGTTCTGTGACCAATATAGCAAGCCCGCTATGGAGTTTCGGCGAAGCTTGTTATCATCGCTATTGTTGCTGGTTAAGTATAAGAATGGGCATTTTCCTTCATTTCTGCTGTCCCATCTCGTCTTCCTTCATCTATTCGTCTTCTGTCTTCAGTCGCTGGGTTCAGCGATTGTGAGTTCTTCTCGTTGCATTCTTTTGCTCACTGCTGTCCCATTCCACTTCATTTCGCCCCCTTGTCACCCTGAAGTGCCTCTGCGGGCGAGGTTCATCCACATTGTTTGTGTTGAATTGTGTATATACCTAACTATACCCGTACCGCCAGCAAATAACCCATTCATTGTCGTCTCGTGCATCGAAGCGCGTACTAGTTATCGGCATTCAGCCAGTCGCATGAAATCCATGAAGAGAGCTCTCGTAAATTTATAGCGGTCGGGTGTAGTTGTGTGTGTACCACCCTTGCAATGCGTGTCACACGTCCCGTCTCGGACGATTCCCTCCGTTATGATTGCCGTAAAACTAATTTCGAACTAACCCAGAAATGAGTTAGATCTGTAGGTTTCGCTTCTGGGTCTGTGTTCTGTCGTTGTCTGTCCACAACTACTCAGCGGCTTGATTGACTGCAGCGATATAAGCAGGGATGTGCTCCGTCTACACAGGGTGTGTGCTAAATAAAGCGCCGCCCACAATTGGACCGGTGGGACTTGCATGTAGGAATTGCATGAACTCTTTCTGGAAACGAAGAGTACGCATTTGTGCATCGGCCGGTCGGTCACCATCTGATGGGGCATAGTTGCGGAATAAACGATTACATCACTGTTGTAGGAACTACAATAAAACTCTTTTTCGCGTTTTTTTGTTGTGATAAACTGCTGCGTAAAAACGAATTTGCTCGCGGCTTTGTTTCGCTGCAGCACTGAATAGCATGACATCGATCTGAAGTCCAGTCAGATAGGACGTTGACCTATACTCCAAACAGTAATCACTGGTGAGACTGGTCCGGCCGAAATTCATATTCTAACGAGTGGAAAAAACAGAATACTTCAGCACTTGCACATCTCGTATATATTTGCGGTTGTAGGCGCTGCCACTGTTTTAATATCTCAATGGCAAAAAACAATGCCGAAAATGCTTTAAGAGACCTGAAATGTTGTCTGCACGGGACTCGTTTACCGTTAGTTTACCTCTTTTTGGAATGTGTTACTATCTCGTATACTACAATGTCATTGTTATTAACCTGCTAGCTTGTTTCAATTTGCTGCGCAATGTAATATCCAACTGCTAATGTTAACATGTCATGTCTGCGGCCGCGCCAGATCCTGTTTCAAGGTTATGTAATTTTTTGGGACGCGTAATAACTCAACTAGTTTGAATATTTTTATCTATCGGCTTAAACTATTATCACATAAATTTGCAACGATATTGTTATCACTCGCTGCGATCAAACGTGTACAAGATTATTTCACTTCCACAAACGCATGCACGTAGGCAAAATGCACACATATTGATTGCCTAAATTTTAATTAATTAATGAAGATGGCTACTTCTGGTCTGGTATTTTGCCGTTTTTGAACGCACTTCACATATGACATACAGCTTCACAATGCACTTCTGCGAAACAGCTCAATTTTGATTACACGATCTGTGCCAAGTTTGAGGTAACGGGTGCCAACTAATACGTGTCCAGTAATCAGTTAGTGTCTACTCTCGCTAGACGTGTGCCCCCTTACAAGCGTTTATTTTGACCATCTACTTTCTGGCGAGTGTGGGACGCAGCAAAAAAAAAAACGCAAAGTACTAAGTCCCCTTTTCTGTTTCTCTCTCGCTCTTACAATTATCTGTTATTCATTAATTATTGCGGAAATTTAGTACGCTGATGGCAAAGCGAATTACGAACACAGAGACCGGACGAGGATGGTTATAGCCGCATTCAAGTTGACTAACAGTTGACATTTTTCATGCCTGCGATTTTGGGTACTGTTCAACCATGCGTTTATCCCAATGCCAGCCGCGGCAGCCATGTCGAGTCCATAGACATGGGATGGCGCTAAAATAACGTTGTATTCAAGTCATACGCATGAATGTCCATCTGCGACGTCGATGAAACACGATGATCTGAACAATATTATCAAATTGGTATTTATGACAAGTAGGCCAACGCACTTCGAGCTCTGTATTCCTATATTGATGTGCAATTTATCACAGTTGTACATGGCGGAACATAGCATGTGTGGCGCGGCGTGGCGTTCGTTCGTCTAGAGTAGGGGAGAAACAAACAGGATCAAGAAAAATGCCACAATATTCCGGTTACACTCGAATGGACATTCGGCAATAAAGCCGTTGCTACATTGGCAAAATTGATAAAGTTCGAAGCGTTTCTTGTTTGCAATTTTCCATAATCTGGCGCGAGTCTGGTGCGTCTTTCCAGCTCGTTTATCGATCTCGGTCTGCGTTTCAGAGGAATTCTCACCCCAGACTGCTACCAGCTTTCCTTACCGGATTCAACTGTAATATCGCATACGTTTGTATGTGTCTATGTGTGTGTGTGTGTGTGTGTGTGTACTGGCATGCGTTAGTTTCTAAAGAAGAATACCCCAATGAGTCACCGTCGCTACCTACGTATCTATCGGCTACCTTAATACTACTCGTATGTTCATAGTGATTATGTTATACAATGTGAAATTCTCCCTGTATTGCGTTAGGCCGTCTTCCATCTCCAGCAAATTTGTGCAGTTGACGCGTCGCGTGGGACAACTGCCAGCCCAGCTGGTGTCGTTAGACAGACTGGATGATTGGTGCTGCCACTGATTAGGCCTGAGCTATCCTCACAGATGACGGCAGCGACGCCAGAGATCTGCGTACTCCTCGGCCGGTGCAACGAAAACTACGGGAGACAAGTTCGAACGTAGACGATACAGGGTGTCACAAAAACCAAACGTATGACGTGTTTTTCGCATGCACGTTTGGAGGCTAGTATGTTCGAGGTAAGGTAAAAAAAAAATCTCCAATGCGGACATTTCTTCAGCGTCAAAATATTAGTCAACAATATTTTTAGCCGATCTGGCGATATCCACTGAAAACGGTGTCAGCCATTGGGCGAACCTGGACTCCACTATGGAATGCAGCTTTTTCACTTGTGTGGTGCTGTGGGGGGGTAGAGAAAATCCTACAACACCCCGTAGAAATGCCTTGTCATCATTACAATGATGGAATTTCAGTATCGCCATTTAGGAGCCTTAAGCTTTTTTACTATCCCGGAACAGGAGAAGACTGAAAAAGAGGGCGCCTCGTCTAAATACGAACCTCATATTCCGTTGTGACGCTAATTCATTTATCAATACACACTCTAAATGTCAGTATACTGGCTCACCAAGTTACAAGCAGAATCTTTAAGTTAGTTCAATAGATCACTTTTACGTGTCAGGTTGAAACTCCATCTTTTTTTGTGGTGATTCTTCTTGCATAACAAAGACGTCTCCGGGTGAATACGTTTGTGTCTGGCCAATTTCTGTTGCTTCGCATTCTACGATTTCATTTTCACAAACGTCCTTGGACTGCGTCGCGAACACGGTAAGTTCTTGTAAGATGACGTTATTGTCTGACAACGAAGATGCTGTTCTCTCTCTCTCGCTCTCGCATTCTCTCGCTTCGCTCACTCTAGCGTTACACATACGATTCGCACTTACAATCTGTATGTATTTGCAGAGATCAGTACGTCAAAGTCTAGACGAAACTGTATAATGAATTTTATTACGATCCTTCTATTCTCTAGCCTTTGTGTCCGCCCTTGTTCGGCTCTCGTATGGCGTTCCAACACACAACAGTCATCACTCAGCCTCCTCCTGCTCGTGCTCTATTAGTATGTTCATTACATTTCGTAGAATTGGTAAGAATCATTAGTCATGAATGCCCTCGTCGATAATATTCTATCTCTCGCAATGTTTCCTAACATCCTAATACGCTAATGCCTCAAGTCGAGTGGAAACTTTGTACTTTCTTTCATCACGTGGATGACATCCGAGATTGAAAGTTTACCTTTCTTTCTCTCTAACCAGCTTTTTCTCTGAGTATCACCTGCTCTCTGTTTTCCCCTGTCGTTTTGTTCTCTCGACTCCTCTTTTCGTTCTTGCTCCATTTTTCTTTCTCTCACTTCCACATCTCTCTCTCGCTCTCTCTACCTGTTCATATTTAGCGTGGCATCCGTGCGTGTTTCTTTGCTTTTTTTTTTTTGTCATCACCGTCAATAAAGGAGCGCTTGCTTTGGTCGCGATACCAGCATGACTCCACTGTAGCAGCGCAGTTGTTTTGTTTGTTCGCCGCAATAGTCGTCTTCTCTACCGATCAATTCGGCTTTGGCTCTGCGGCGTTTGGCCCACGCGGTGGGGCCCTGCCGACCTAAAACAAATGCGATCTCTCGCTTCTGCCTGATAAAAGGTAACTTCGTGTTTTTGTTGTTGTTTTGTGTTTTTTTGACGACTCTGACCTATCGTCGGGTCGTGAGAGTGGCGTTCACTCCGCGTGGCGGCTAATGGTCGTGTGTATTGGGGCGCGCTCTTCTAGGGGCACAGCAGTGCGAGTTGCTTTCACTGTTCGTCTCCGCGATGTTCGTCTATGAATACAGTTGAGTCCACATTGAGATCTACCACTACGAGAATCTCGGGTCGTCTATCAACAGTGTCCTAACAATGTCCTCTCTATCGAGTCCTTTGCGGTGAGCGGAGGCGGTTAGGTTTGGCTGCAACCTCGTTTGTTGCGCGAAGGAAACGGTCAGTGTGTCGCAGTCGTTTTCTCCTAAACCGCGATCTTTTCAGCAGAGACCGTTGTAACCGTTGCGGCCGTCTGACCGTCGGATGCCGAACCTTCACGGGAAGCACACCGCTAAGCAGTCCCCCCAGCCATCGATATCGGATCTCCGATTTCCGCCAGTTGAAGGTGAGTTGCAATGTGGAACTCGTCGTGCGAGTAGATGAAAACCTGGTGCGCATCTATAACTACTGCTGTGTGTGTGTGTGTGTGTGTGTGTGTGTTTGTATGACCGTGGTAGCGTCCTGGTGGCGCGGCAGGAATCGAAAACTGCGTTTCGTGCCATTTGTACCGGAAAGGCGAGGAAAGCGAGGGAAGAGACCCTGCACCGAGTCGGGATGTCTTGCACCCCGTAATGTAATGCCGAGTGAATGAGCGGGAAAAGGAAAGCCCCATAAATGCCATCGACGACATGCAGGCGTATCGCTAGGCGAAACGAATTGCTAAAACGCCTCTCGAACAGAGATATACACCCTTTACACTGTTAGGTTGCTCGCAACCCCCATCGGAACCCCTCAGCCAGCCGTTCCCCCGTTCTCCTGCAACTGATCTAGCATAACGGAACATGCTCAACTCGATAGTTGCCTCTGTAGTTTCGTCGCCTCTTTTCCGACGCGACGAGCCATTTCCGAGGTTCGTACTAATTCCTGATCGGACACCGGTCTTCGCCGACCATCAGCCATCCCCACGGTAATCCCGAACCGGTCCGGAAATCCGGGTTTCTTCGCGTCTAAAGACCGCTTGTACGGACGCTGGGCCAGACCCGACCTTATGTTCGTCCTGTTTTCGTTCAACGTCCTGTTGAAGGCGCAGCCTAGGCCGGCCGGCCGCCCTGCCTCTAGGCTCTACCATAGACGCTCTTCGGATCACGCCGCAGTTTCATGTAGACCGTCGACGATCGTCGTGGTCGTAGTGAGCTCCTGCGTGTCGGCGGCGTCCGACGTCCGAGCGCCTAACTCATCTTTGGTCATCACCGTGACTCCACCGGTACTGGCAGGACTGCTACGCTGTACCGTGACCGTGATGCCGTGATCGGCGGGGGCGACGTCCTCGAATCGCCCCCCCGACGTCAGCTGCTGGCGTCTGTCACAATCCTCCCTTCCGGGATCAGACGTCTGAGAGGCTGCATGACTGACCGGTCGAATAATCTCGCTGTACGGCGGTGGATCTTCACAGAGCGACGCGTACGATGGTGGATCATCTTCGAGGGAAATGTCGCCAGTACTCGCGCTAGCGCCGTTCGCTCCCACACGCGCTCCGGGTATCGCTAACTGATCGCTGCTTCTGCAAAACGAGCAAAAAACAAATGTAGACAAATATCAACGGCCATTCATTGTTAGGGAATATAGGCATAGGAGTGCTAACCAGGAATCGCATGCGATCCGATGTAAAGAACGAATGGCGACGAGCAGTTAGCCTACGTAGCCTGCGTAGTTTGTTCTTCACCTCGCACACGCACGACCCTCTGGCGAGCGGCCGTCGCGAACTGCTCGAGTCCATCCTATTCGAGACAACAATTCTAGACGACGCCTAGGTAGCTGGCGCTCAGGACGAGACCTAAATATGCCTCGTCCGTACGAGGCCCGCGAACCTATTAGGCATCGTCGTCATTCTAATAGTTCAGTACCACGATGAACGCCTCTTTGTTGCGCTTTGCTTGCGCCTAATGTCGGACGTTTGTGACAGAGTCCGGCGCTCTTTAGGCAGTACTTTTATCGTTTATTGAGAGAGCAGTACCAAGCACGAAACGGATCAGTAAAGGCAAGGTTTTATTTACAACTATTCGTGTTGTTTGCGCATGCGGCAAGTCTATCTAGTAAACTACGCGCGTCTGACGAAAAGCCCCCCTACAGAGAGTCCTTCGGCTGTGTGCATAGACATTGCTAAGGTACTTCAGCATGAAGATCGTCTCGCATTGTTTCAGCGCAAATTCGCCCTCAAATTTCCGGTTTGGATAATGGGCGCCCCCAATATGGCGTCACGAACGGCGATAACCAACCTATGTGAGTGTCGGACCGCGTCAAGTCCTGAGAACGAGTTCGAGCGTCGCCGGCGAAGCGAGCGTGAGTGCAGCGTCGCGATCTGTGCAGGATGAACGCTAGAAGGAAGCACGAGACACACCTGCCGCGGTGAAGGCGGCGGAGTCGAATGAGCACCGCCCTGGCCTGAGGTGCCCCCATGCGAACCTCCATGCGAACTGCTTCCGCCACCCCCATGGCCGCCCTGGTAGAAGCGGCGCACCCGCCGATGACCCGAACGCGGTAGACTGCAACATCTACTTCGTCGGCATCCATCGGAACCGAGCAAAATCGGGTGTCGTGATCAGAGATGCAGATGTCGGCGCAGAGGTGGCCAAAAACGACAACCAGAGCAGGAAGGCCAGGAGGCGTTCGCGTCAGGCGTTTCGGCGTGGCCAAGCGAAGCAGTGGGTGAACGTCGAGGGTTGTACGAAGGTGCGATGACAACGACGAAAGATCAAAAAAAAAAAAAAACACAAACAACACCGAACTGCGTTAGTGAAATGTGCGTGTGTGTGTGTGTGTGTGCGCGCTACAAAGCTTCTCATCGATCGTGAAGGAATTTCGCATTGGGAAAGATGAAAGCATGTTTTTTTGGCGCACGAGTTTTGCATCATCGTGACCCGTTATCGTTTTAGTTCCTACTGTTCCTACGGCATTCGCAACAAAACGGTGACACTGATTGATCATCAGCGTGAAAATTGAGGGGGCGTTCTTTTCCATGGAATATTCCCTCCTTTCGCGCGCACTTGGCTTTTTTTTTTCATCATCGTCAGTCGCTCTCTGGGCGGCTGAAGGGAACCGCCATTAATCAGACGGCCACTTCACCCTTTCGGAAGCTAACTAAGCATTTTAAGGTGGTCGCATGCGATTTTCGTCGGACGACCTCATCAAGCATTCGCTGCGATGTCTTTCACTCCACTGTTGTTACCTCAGGGGCCATACC
>MNPL01022105.1:21420-37273 GCA_002081605.1 Tropilaelaps mercedesae
ACAGCGGTTCGGAATTGCCGTCTCGGAGTTGATCCAATGCTTTTGGCCTTTTGGACGCTTTGCCTTGGACTTGCTTCGTTTCTAGCCGTTTCGACCGACCCCAATGAAAAGTCGTCCCCCTGGAAGTGTTCCATTTCCTTTGCGGCATCGACTTGCGACTCTCGCGGGGCAAACGTCACGTTCCTGGAGCAGCAGGATTCCGGCAATATGCGACGTTCAGCTCAACATTAGCGCGCTGCGTCCCGCGCTCGTTTGGTGCCGCCGACAGACGCGAATTTCGAGCGCAGAAGGTCTGATATTCGTTTTCGTCAGCTCTGTGGTGAAATCATCTCAGGCCCTGACAACACGAGGCAGCGGTACGAGATTTCATTTTGGGGGAAGGCGACTGCAGCAACTGTAGGTAGTGTCGACTGGCGACGACGACGTCGCGGAATATTGCGGCCGTGGCGCTCGTGCGTCGTCTCCCGCTGGGCGCTCGGGGTCGTGTTTGTATTTTTGTCTCTTCCTGCCGCTATTTCGGCGGTCCGCCCCCATCCACCGTGAGCGCTGCCCCCTTCAGAGCCGCTGCCGGTTCTGACTCGTGGTCCAAGCACAATCCGCCTTACTTTGACGGTCAGAAGGGAAAAGAAACGCGCACTACGCGATGACGGCCATGATGACGCCGGCAGCCGTATCCTTTGCACCGACGTCCTGAGGGACTGGAGTCGGTGTTCGGACGGGCTGTCTTCAGATCGGGCGCGGGCGGTAACAGTGCGGCACCCACGAGCGAGAAGGTCAGAGGACAGATGTTGCATCTGCGGCCACTTTAGCGGCTACGCTTTTTGCACACGTCAGCAGATGCGACAGGCTCTAGTCAGAAATCCGATCCAGGTGCGCTCGGATGGGCTCAGACTGGTTTAGGCACTCCGGATGACCATGAATGCGCCATGGCCTAGGGCATCAAAACACGTGCCTGGGCTGGCTGGACACCCGGGCCTACACGCATTAATCAACGACAGGACATAGACTGGTGGTTATTTCTACTGGCTAGCGACGAACGCGTGATATTACACGGGGGGCCGCAACGACTATCGAAGACGTCCTTCAAATGAGAACATTTGCGAGGTCGATGTCCGAAATATGGACGAAGAAGTAATCGTTGCTCAGGCCTCCTCAGCGATATACGGCTCCGGTGTCGATTTTTCGGCAGATTTCGGCAATGAACTCTGCTCGGCTCTTCTGTCTGCGTGAACGACTGCACGAACAGTCTACGTCGATGTCCTCCGTGAGTGTCATCGTGCGTGACCATTCTTCTTTGACCATTTGCCAACTCGTTTCGTTACCTGGCGTGCGACCCCGACGTAACAGAGGAGAAGCGCGCATATAAACTGGTCGTAAAGGATCTCTCTGGCATGATCGTAATGATAATAATAATAGCAAAGATACGTTGGTCGGACGAGAAAGTCACAACGCCACCTCACCTTGCATCTAAAATAAACGGCGTTAATAAAGCGTGGCGCAAACACACGAACATTATCGGCCATGCTGTTTATAGTGGGAAATGTAAATTGTCAGTAATCTAGATATCTTTGGAAGGCGTCCAAGGTCGCCAGTGATCCAGTAGTGATACTGCGCAACATATTTGGCTGAACTTCGGCGAAGGCTGTGATAAAAGCGTCACTCGCGATGACCTTTCGTTCGTCACATTTCAACGAGGTTATCTCATCGAGAGACGCTTAACCTTCACCTACAGGTCACGCTGTGAATGCTGGAGCGAACTCGTGGGCGTAGTAACATCAGCGAGACTTTCAATCAAACAAATGTATTTGCTTCTGTTATATTTCAGTCGGGTTAAGCAAATGCCACTAAAATGACCACTGGACTTCCGGCAGTTTTTTTTTCTATGATCTCGCCTCTCCCCGTCAAATCTTCTGCCACGTTTGAACGCTCGACGTGCCGCCGACGCGGTGGTGGCACGAAAAAACGCGATATCCTTTCATCGTCAAGCGAGCCTTGACCACACGTTCGCGTCGTCCTGACAAAAACCCTCGAGCCAGTTCCTTTTTTCGCCTGTAGACTCAGTCTGGCGTGAGGCAGGTAAGGTGCGATGGCCTGGCTAGGCTCATCCGACTCACGTGATGAACGAAGCTCATAAAGGAGTGTGCACGATGATTCTCGTGTTCGGTGGTTCGCAGCCTCCGGCACGGATGAAGGCGGCGAAGAAACGAAGAGGCCAGCCACATGAAAGAAGCACCTCCTCCGCTACCCCGGAACAGCCATCCCTTGAGTTCTTCTCCTCCAATCGTTCGACGCTCCGCGGGCCCGACGTCCACGGCGGGTGCTGTGGTGGCCTTTTTCCTCACCCAAAACGCGCCAGCATTGCGAAGACTAGGTCGGATGAGCGAGCGTCGGCCGTGCGGCGCTGGCTTGCCTTCACTGCAGGGTACGGCCAGACTACGACTTCGGAAGGCAACTGGGGCATGCTGAGCAGCTGAGGGGCTAGGGCAAAGAGTGGCTAAACGAGAAAGGTGCACGAATGTCTGGACAGGAGGAGAAATGCGACAGGTATGGCGTTCGCTCTCACCAGACAAAGTAAACTGTAGAGGACTTGCTCCCTCATCCGACGCCCGTCGTCGAAGCACCGCGGTCTGCCGGGGAGCTGCTGGCAATACCCATCGTTTCATCACTGAGGAACTCCGGATCCCGGTGTCCGACCGAGGGGGCGTCGAACACTGGAGCAGCAGGCGACCGACCGACCGGCTCAGCAACACCGACACGATGCATGTACGACATGTGCCGCCTTCTAGGCAATAGGAGCACACTCTGAGAAGCTTGCAAAGGTCGTCGCGAACGGATAAAGTTGAAATCAACCTTGAGCCGACCAGCTAACCAACTCCGGGCATGGGGAAGTAGACACCTAACTTTGTTCGTGCGCCGTCGCCGCTTTGCCAAGTGGGTAGCGGCGCCATAAGTCAGGCCAGGAGACCCATTTCACAGCTGTATAGTCACATCGCTTGAAGTCGGACGACGACAACAGCCCGAACAAAAGGAATACTTAAGTGGTATGGATGTAGGAGCATTGTAAATATGCACACACTCGATATACAAAAGAAAGAAGGACAACGTAGCCCATCGTATGTGCCCCAGAAAACTGTGACGACTCGCTTGTCCCGAGGGGCTCGGCACGGTTTTGGCTTGCCGTCCCTCGAACTAAGGCCAAACACTCGTCTCTTTGTAATGAATACGCGAGAATGTCAACGGAGTACAATACGAATAGGAAAATAAGGCAGAGCGCCGCACCCGAAGCAACTGGATGTAGCGTCGATTTGTCAAGGGCGAAAACCTGTCACAAACATCGAAATATTTCTTTACATATTTTATGTGCTCATGAAGAGATGCTTGGAAGTGGCTTGGATGGTGGGCGCGAGCTGATCTCAGGTGCTACTTATATAGGCAACGCAATATATTTATATATATAACGTATGTGAATAAGTGAAGCAATTATTATTTGAACATAACAAACGAAAGCTTCGTCTACTTACTTCTATGTGGTTTGCATTGGAAGCGCTACCGCAGTCATACCCAAGCAGACTTTATGGCTGCTCTATTTTCAACGGTGAACAGAACAGACGAACGCGTAAAAAGCGCTCTTATGTTCGCATCGGCGATGATACAGCCGTTGCAATCTACAAAAACGTTCTTGTTGTGCTTGTGCGTCTACCTGCGAACGGAACTTCCTTTCGATCGCTTGCACCTTATACCTGCACGCCGCATCTTCCTGGCGACGCCGTTCCACCTTGTGGTTGGCGATGCGATGTTCCAGGTGAGTTTGTGATGGGCCACTTCGTAATAACGCAAAGACGTGGCGGCTGCCCGCTTAGCACCGAACATAATCATACGCCGTAAGCGACGCGATGAACTTACCGAGACATATCCCTAAGCATTCACCGCAATTAGGAGACCAGCGGCTAGCAACTTCGCTCAGGGTTGTTGTTCTGCAGGCAGCCGGGTTCGCCTGGGCCTCTGCAGACTGCGTAGCCCAGAGAGTGCACGCGAGTTCTCAGACAGTTGATTGCTCGTCTTTTTTGTGCTATTTTTCTCTGCGAATCGATTACAGAGCCCAAACTCTGGATGATGCGATGACGTGAAGGTGTTGGAGGGCTCCAGAGCTGCTATTCTTTTTCGTCATTTATTTGACTGCCTGGAATAGTCCTGTCGAGTCGTTGACCGGAACAGGTAGCCATGAAAGAAGTAGGTTTTGTCGATTCTGCTATCCGCAAGGTCGACGTCAGTTAATGCCCTGCTCCTAGGCTTATCCGGTTGGAAAAAGATAAGCAGGATAACGTAGGCGAGTACGTCAGAGAGAGCAAAACGCATGCCTCCTACGCGTATTAGGCGTATCTGACAGAAGGGACCTTACGTCGTCATGATGGGCCTAAGACCGTCACATTGGACGAGCGTGGAACGGGAGCTGCGGTGCGGATGGGTTGGATGACACTATCTCCCTAAAGCAGCTGAATTCAGCGACAGATGCGAGCACAACTCCAAAAGGAAAACATTCCGGGGGTCGTCAGAGGTAACGAGAGCTACGTGTATGCGGCCAACGGCCGGGTGGTACGGCTAGAACTGGAGACGGCATAGCATCGATGGAACCTAAGGTCCGCGGAGTTCCGCCGCGGTCATCCACCCAACAGATGTGAATACAATGCGTCCCGTCTCAAAAAGCATTGCCACTCCATCGGCCTAGCCGAGAGCGGCCAGTCTCTGATTCCACTCATACACACTCGGCCACTGTCAGACGCACAGACGGTTTGCGTGTGCCATTCCTACAGGCCAGATTGGAGGCCCCTTGGCCCTCTTCGCGCCTCGCTCCCGATCGGGCTCCGATTCGGCCGCACTCTCCGTGCTTCACGCGAAAAATAGTCACGCATGTTTCTCTTTTTGTTTTTCGTTCTTCCTTTATCGCCGCTGTGCTTAAGCGATATCATTTCGCACCGTTTGGAGCTATTTTTATGCGTTTATGTCGGACACATTCGTCATCTTCGTCAGGAGAGTCCGTTTCGAGAGTCTACAAGATGAAAAGCGTCAAAAATACACTCCGACGTGAGGTCCACTTCATGCAGTCGATGTGAACACTCGGAGGAAGTACGTCAAACGCGTGTATAGCTCCAACGCGCAGCAGCTCACGGCGTAGCAGACTAAGTGACTTCAGCGCAATAACTTAGTTTTCAGGGGGTCCTTCACCGATTGCAAAATCCACATTCATAAACAACGTCGGTGTTCCAGGATCCGCCCGGCGGAGCTACGTCCTTGAGGCGGTTACACATCCCGGTCCGGTAAACCGGAGTGGCCGGTCATCGTAACGGTCGAGCCTGTGCGTCTAGATAACACTTAATAACGTCGAAAACGGACGTCTCCAAAACGATCCGACTGGCACCGGCGGAGTCTGGACGGTGCAGGTGGAAAAAAGCTCATACCCAAATACACGTATACAGCGACATCAGCTCGTTAGGCCACCGGGCTCCTGACCGATAATAGCACCCGCTGCGTCGTTTAATCTATCGGGTTGGTGAGCGCTCCCACGCACATGGCTACCAATTAGTGCAGATTGCAGACGCTCCGGTCCCAACATGCACAAATTACCCTCCACTAAAGCTCGGCAATGACCGACTGCGCCACAACCTAATCGATATCCGTCTGATTAGCGATAGCTGTTGGCCTTGCCCGTGATGAGGGTGCACCACATGCGTGCGTATACAACGCCCTCAAAAAATAGGATATTAGGTATGCGTTCTAGAATATGCCGTTGATGGTAGAGATACGAGAGATGAGAAAGGCATTAGGCAAAAAAAAAAACACCTACGAGGTACAGCCATAGACGCAGACGTGTGTGTAGCCAATTTCAGATGTCCAACGGCTTTCTATCGTTTTTACCGTTGCATCTATGTCCAACTTTAATATTTCCTGGCACTCTTGCCAAAGGCTCGTTCGAACGATCAACGCGTTGTACGTTTATCCCTACACGTCAACGGTGAACTTGTAAGTACAACGTTGCAAAATAGACCTGCGAGCAAGCCCAAATTAAGTTTGTAAAGTTCATTGCGTCATTTCAAACGCAAGTTGTACGCGTTGCGGACAGGACGGGTGAAACATCTAAGAACATCGATTTCCTATTTCACGTTTAGTTGCTCATTTTTTCACGCTCATTTAACGTACGTGCCAGTTGAAGCACGGATGCATTTGAACTGCCAATTTCTAGCTGAGGTATAGGAGAATGAAGAACAAACGGAACAATGTATCGTTTAGGAAGAAGTTTTTCCAACTTAGTTGGTAAATACCAGCAGGATCATGCTTCTTAATTATCCAGCAGCCGTAGTTATCCCGTTCTTCATGTATGGAGCGAGTCATCAGGTAACCATTCTTTACAATTTAAACTACTAGGATGATATTTCTTCGTATAACAGGAATGTTATAGTGACTATATGATGTGCTCATACTTCTATACCTGTCTTGTTTAGAAATATAGCATAACTTCTCTCAGATCATAACGCCACAGTTAGTCTGAACCTCAAACAAGAGTTTAGAAACATTTATTATACGCGACCGGCGTAACGCATGCTCAGAAACGCTGTAGTTCATTTCAGGACATTTCCTCTGTCGTGACAATGCGCGACAGGACTTCCTGCGCAGGCAGGAAGATCATTTAGAAATGCATAATCGACATTCGTGGCGTATTCAATTGCAAAAATCATTTGAAGCAATTCGAGATTTATCTAAACAACGCCTCAGATTCCGGTCGAACATTGTAGTCCTGCGAAGGCCCTTGAGATGCTCTGCAGATGTATACTTTTTCTGCGTCAGCGAACGGCACGAAAATAATACAGTTGGATCCGTAAATGGAATCCGGCGTCGTTTCTTTGTGTGCAATTCGTTGGGTAACAAACGCAATTGGGATCAGGCTCAAGGACAGGTTAGGTCAATTTCCGGGAAGGTCGCCATGCACGTTTTGTACACTGAGTAACAGTAAATCTTCTGAAATCATTGTCGATCCCAGAAGGTTGATCCGACAGGTTCTGAAGTTTGTTCCACTTACGTTTACCTTGGTTCCAAAAGTTGTTTGAAAGGACGAACAAGCTAAACATGCATGTAGGCTTGATCAAAATCTAGGCAACGTCGTATTACATAACTTACTTGAGACACATGGTGGTTGTCGTCTGTGGTGCAGCCTGGGCGAAGCTCCTACTTCCTAACGTGCGAAACGGTGGAGGTAAATCCGAGATTTAAGGGCACCTTCGGCCCTCCCGTGGTCGTCTGAACTACCTCCCCGTCGCTATCCTATGCCTCCATAGGGTCCAGTGGTCACGCAGCTGCTCGGTGGCAACTTATCTGTTGGATTCACGCGTGGATAAAGTTAATGATAAAACTGTTCATTTGCATATAACAGAATGTGATGAGACGGCCGGACGGAGGTTTTTGCGGCCTCGTAAACACCCCGCTGCTATCCCGTCACTAGCTTAAGAAAATGCCGTTTAATTAAACAATTGCTGCTCGAGGAACATGCGACCAATGGGCCATATTGAACACGTTTGCGTATAAACACGAAAAGACAAACAATTCGCTTAAACGAATAATGGCACCCACAGAGTTTATGCCCCGTACAACGCAAAGTAACCTGCTTAGCTTCTAGAGGTACACTCGTAGAACAACACCCTGTATATTTCGGTTTGTCTAGGCCTCTCGTTAGTTTCGATTCGCGTCGACGTGCGCGCACGCCCGATAGAGAGGGAGGCTGTTCACACAGGACCAATCAGCAATCTCGTCCTTAATCAATTTCAATATGTTGTTGGAAACGGCACAACAGATTTTTTTTACGTCAGCCCATCTGATGATCTGGCTCGTTTGCTGGTCTTTCGTTTAATTTGTTGTTTGGCTATCCTGTCCCCCGACGGGGGTTCGCTCTGCCAGACGTGCTGGCCTCGGGGAAGAACTCCGAAGTTTTGTTCTTCTGAGTCGAACTTGTCGTTGAGTGCTACAGAATGGCTTTCAGCGCTTGAATCAGTGGCTGTGTGGCAGCTGCAGTCGTGACAATAAACGGCTAATAGCTCGCCGGCAATCGAAGCTGCGTTCTATTAGTGCTACGTAATATTCGACAAATGTCTCCTTAGCAGATTGTATTGTTACTACAGTTATGCCGAGCCGTGGAAACAAGCAATGGATCGGTCGACAATGAAAAGAAGTACAAAAATACAATTTAATTCCGCATGGCGTATGCGATTAGTCTGCTCTGAGGCTGCGCCACGGTCGCGACAACCTTTGGCGAAATTGTCGCTTGAGTTGTTTGTCAGAGATGTGGCATACTCAGAGTCGTCCTCGTAACATTTTCCATTGTAGTATTATCTTTGTTAATGATAAATAATAGCCATATCAATAATAATTGCGATAATCATAATCATTAAGATGGTAATATAGTGTGGTGTATGGCTTACCACGGCAATTTGAACGCGAAGGGAAAGAAATAGCCGAAAGATGTTCTCTTCGTGACATCCGACAGACGAAATCAATCAGAAATCAATGTCACAAAGGATAACAGCCTGAAGTGGCTGTAGTTCTACAAAGAAATGATTTCCCAATACTAGGACGCATTATTAAAAAAAGGTTCATAGTGTACAACGTACTTTTAGCGCTCTGTGACTCTTAGGGATCCTCAAAGTACTGTAAAGAAGCCGTCCTTTTCTACCGTTTTTGCTATAAATTCTTACAAAATTCAATTATCAAGAGTCATTCCAGCCGTCTTCGGTGCAGCGCTGGGGGCAGGTCTGATTGTCCGCGAACAAGATTAGTTTCCGCTTCAACGCCAGAAACCTGCAGTTATTATTCAAGTACTGTTCCCGCCTATTCGACCGCGTTCAGTCTGGCCCGTAGATTAACCAGGCCAGCAGCAAATGTCGATGAAGGCTGAATATTGCCTACAACCATTATGAAGAAGGTTGCCAGGTTGCCTAATCCGGCCGTGACCAGGGGCGAATGCAATCCAGATCGTACAGACTTGGGGTGCGTGTTAGGTTATCGTTGTATGCTCGGATTAAGCATCACTGGAGAACATTGGCAGAAATTGGTTAGTGTACATTGATATACACACATAGGAACATATTAAATATGGCCGTATTCAAGCTATGCCGAGCGCCGAAAACTATTCGTACGCAGTGTCCCTCTAATTACTCAGCCAAATTCAGCAACTTCGAAACGTGCTCGATTCGGAGCAAATGAGGTTGACGTGTACGTCCAAAAAAATCTTTTATACACCTCATACGGTTATGATAGGACTGACGATTCTGCTAAAAGGTTCAACGAAAAACAAGCTTTCTACTGGAAGCCTTGCGCTGACTTCGTGTGTTCGGTGGTGCGGTAGCGGTCATACACGCACACACGCGCACATGCACACACACATACAAACTGTCACCCGCGTTAACTATAGAAATATTGCCTTTTAAAGGGAAGGTATGTTATAAAGAAAAAGCAGAGAAACGACTTCACGCAGGCATACCTTGCCTGAAACGGAGGAGGTGGGGAGACACGCAAACGGTGCCGGCACCCACTGAAAAACGCTGCAGCTTCTATATAGTAGCGCATATATTTATACGTTAGGAATGCGTGCATTCATCTACGTAGACTATTTCATGTCCAAGTGAAGAATTGTATCACTTATTCGTAAGTGATTCATCACCTATCGGTAGCTCAGTACTTTTTTACGGTCGACGCGCGGCTAGTCTGTTTATGTCGCAGTGTCTAAGATCGTTATCGAGAAGAATATCAACGAAGACAACATTCAGTGTTGCTATGTCTTCAACGTTACTCTGATATCAGGGTAGCGAGATCTATTCGAGCCATTATTATTGCAATGGTGCAACGGCACCTGGCGATTAGGCGCCTTGTGGCGTGCATGATCCGTACCGTAGAACAGCTTTAACCTGCCTATTCATCAACAGGTCCTGGCTAGGCCAGATTAGCGTCGATATATCCAAAGTAGCGTCGCTCGTCCTATTGTGCCCTACGAAATTGACGAACGTCTTCTGCTGTTCTAGGCTAGACACGGCATGGCTATGATGCGGTTTCGTCCATTGACGAAGCTACACACATCTTCCCTACTTCCGCTACCGTTGACGCCTACCTCCTCCGCGGTATTTGCTCACATCTGAAGACCACAGCCGAAGAAGCCGAACTTTTGAGAAGAAGTGAAACGCGCAGAATGGACGTGCCAACGTCGAAGGGGAACGGGCAATGAAATGACGGCGGCGGCGGATTTGTTTGCTGAGAACATTGTGCCCAAAAATAGCACTGGTTTTGCTGACTTCCAGCACGGTTCGCGAGCAGGACAGTGAAAACAGACTATGGGAGGGCGTGCGATGCCACCTTCTTGTGGGGGTCGTACAACGGGGAGCGCATTGGGGCTTAAGGGGTCAGTGTAGATGTTAGCTCTGGCCGGTTCGCTCCCATCGAACGAACAATTCCGGGCCCATGAATCAGACAGAGCAGGTCGGTGTCCGCAGGTCTCTTTGGCTCTCAGCGCGTGGCGGATCTTCCAAATGTCAATAAAATGAATTTTACGTCCTCAATGATTACCCCCCCCCTCCCACGTCGTCTGGACGAACCTCGCGAAAGTGTGCTCCGAGGACTGTGGCTAGGGCGAAGGGGGCGCGTAAGTGTGAGACGTCCCCCGAATGAGAGCGGCCATTGGGAAAAGAGAACGACGGCGACTGGGTAAAAACTGAGGGCCCAATAGGGTAACAATTTGTCCGCCGCTGTTACATTCCAGTCGGCTTCGTTTGCTCGGACGTCGACTGAACGAAGCAGATGAGAAGTGAATTGTAGCAACGGTGTGGAAAATTCTGCGACGATTCATGGTGATTATTGGCGGTCATGCCTACGGCCAATATATGCGAGAAACAAATTCGTGTGTAGCATACGGGTCAAATATTGTGACACAAGGACGTTGTGTACGGCTAGCCGACAGGGGCTGGTTAAACGCTATTCCGCCAACAGCATGTGAGGACGGTATAAAAGTCTTTTCCTATCGTAATTTGTGATGGTGTAGTATGTTCCAAACGACATCGGCCAAGGAGGAACACATACGTTTCTGCTAAAATATTTGCGACTGCGTTTACTACCTGTTACAGCTGTCGCGATTACTGCGATGTTCAGTGATAGGCCAGATGTCTACTGGCTGGAACGCCTCACCTCAGCTGAACCCCAGAGAGGAACGCACGGGACATGTGTGTGTGTGTAGGAATTCACTGGTTAGTCTAAGAGATCGGCCTTGCCCAAGGATCGAGGTGTCCTTCGTGTGGGAAGGAATACACTCGTCGCTTAATTCTACGTCAACAACGAAAATTTGCGACATTGCCAAACGTAGGCCGGGCGGTGTTATTTCCATAGTTGGTGCCGCTTCCGAGATGCCCCGGGAGTCGCGCACGAACTTGCGTCCTATCTTGGTCATCTCATTGGCCAACCGTTTAGCAAACGCCAGCGATCACCCTGTTGGTATTCAACATTCATCCATAAACAACAATCTTTGCCCGACCAGCACAGACGAAACGACACGCACAGGTACACGTACGGAGATGCGAAGCGATCAAGTGATCGTCTGGGGATTTGTGAAAACGCCATGGGACTGGCCGAATTTCGCTCCAACTCTCAATAAAATGGTGGCTAGCGCGATCCGCGTTCGGTGAAGTTCAGCTCGCTCAGCCCGAAGTGGTGATATTTCTCACGGAGACAATCTCGCTAAAAAAATCGCGGACGAACAGGAGTGTGCCAGCGCTGACTTAGCGATTGGGTACAGTGATTCTGTGCTCTTCTGTGTACCCTCTATTTCACCCACCGCTGTTCGTTTTAGCAGACCGCAAGAAACGTAAAAAGCAAGAACACGAATTAACATCGTAAGGAGAAGGCTTCCGGGTTAGGCAGGCGGTTTGCCTTCTCTAGACGTTGTCCAGCGTAGCCGTCCACGGGGGGTGAATACGTGAGCCCATCTTGTCTGAGCCGTTCTTCCTAATGAACTCACTGGGAGGCTCTGAAGTGGCCATCGTCCCCATATCGCGGTAGCGGCTCACCGCTGGGTGAGCCTCTCTTTCTTGTCGATTCAGGAGTCAGGTTCGGGCGGCCACGAAGCTGTTGACAAATTTTGCGATGAAAAATTACGGATTATGGCGGATGACCTTACGTAAGGAGCGCCGTTGGTCAATTAAACGCATATTGAGCGGTGGGCGGCGGGTGTGATACGAAACTGTGTGTGTGTGTGTGTATGTGTGTGTGTATGTGTGTGTGTCTGCCTAAAGAGAAAGGGAGATACAGAGCAACAATCATACCTAAATATGTCTGTTCTTTTAAATGATGCGTATTTTCGCGTAGACAATATAGTTAATGCTTTTTTAGTTAAGATACTACTAGTATGCACTATATCAGTGGTGGTCTTGATATATTTTCCAAAGTTTAATGTGTCACTGTGACATCTTCCATTTAAATTGGACTCCGGCAGAAGGAGACGGCAATTATTATTCATATCCATTCTATTGCTTTCCTCGGTTCCTGTACCTGTGTAATAGCTGAATGCGCTTCAGTGTATCAGCAAATTGTTGGTACTCAAGATACGAGGCACACTCGATGCCGTCGTTGAGATAAACGCTAAGACCCATCAAACTGGTGTTGTCCCCCATCCAAAAACCGTGACTAGAATATAATGCACCAACCACCTCCCGCGTTCCATAAAGAGTGGCGAGTCCTTTGAGGAAGGGCAATTGTTAGTGGTCACACAAATGCAACCGTATAATTTGACAGTTTACACCCGTTTTAGTTACCGAGTAGAGAAATGAGTACTCGTTCTATTCTGACGGAAATACAAGCTCATGTGAACGTTGTGTACTATTCCGATAAATCCTCGAACAGAAGGCTTTCTCATTAAAGAGGCCCACCTGTGTGTGTTTCAAGACGCATATCTCTAAAAAAAGATCGCTCTTGTTGATCAAAGGTGTTACGCTTGAAAAATAGGACCTACCCAGAGCACGATGCACTATCCTTCCTTTTGGGATTATTCTTTAGCTTGACCTTTGTTTGCCTGATGTCCGACCCCAGAGCACGAGGCACGAGTGAGGTGTAACAACGAGTTTATCTCGTTTTTGAGATAATTGAAAGACCCGATTAAAGGTTAGTGATTTTCCAAATGATACGACGTCAGCCTCATGAGCCTTGAAAAACTTCACCTTCTTGTGAGCGTTTCGCAAAAATACTCTCTCCGTGCTAATGGAAAGTTTGACTTGCCCGGCTTCTTCAGCTGCATTCGGTTATTATGATCCGCCGCGTTAATATTTGGTCTGATCCCATTTGAAATAATCTCGTTGAAGAGCGCTTCTTCAGAGCTAAATCCTCCTTGGTTCACGAGGACCGATCTGATTTGGTGTTATCGTTTTTGAAATCGGCTATTTGCCGCCCTCTTTGCCGCTGAGGCTGACTCCACCTCGGTTGTGGGGACTCACCATCCTATATTCATTTGGCTATGTTTCTATATCACCATTCCGGTTATTGGTTATTTCCAGGACGAACCATCGTAAAAAGGCTGGCCGCCATCTTGAGGTAGGTGTTGCGCCTGGGGATGTATCGTCGTTGAACTCGGAAACAGGTTAAACGTGATACCCTACAGATGAATTTGGCGTATAAGCATTTGCCGTTACCGCTAATTATTTGCTCTCTTGCCAGTCACCGGCCGCCAGTATGACGGTGACCCATTGTGGTTACGTGTAGGACTTCATAATTTTCCAATTTTGTACCCATATAGAAGAAATACAGCACACACACACACACACACACACACACACACACCATTACTATCGCTGTTCGTTCGAGAAGACGCCATGTTTCCAATAGATGGTTGTCCACTTCGACATCGTTATTTAGTCACTAATTACTGAATTTTCCGACGTCCTTCAACGCTGCGTGCACCATGTACCTTTAGACCTATTTTAGGCCCCGACGCATTCGAATAATGTTAACAGTCCTGCTTAGGTAGTGTTACTTTTATGTGCACATCGAACGTGCGTCCTGCTTTGGTGATTAATCGAGAACGCTCGCCATGTTATAGGGTCGCTTGTCAAGGATTCTCATAGGGGTGTCTCATATGGGTATTTTGGCGGCCTATCGCTCCAAATGAAGATCTCGCCTTACAGATAGGTCTGGCCTATGCGTCCAGCCTGCGGAAGATCGCGTGCATCAGATTGGCCACAGTTGGACGCCTATGAAAATCGTCACTCAGCCTGAAGTGTGCAAATGTGCGTATCATGTCTAGTTCAAACTCAAACCTAAGCCTTTTCATTTCGACTTCAGTTTCGTAACCTCATAATGTGGCAACTTGACATTTGCGTGTCGCCGCCAGTCCTCTAGCAAGTCGAACTCCGTGGGTCAAGGTGCTTCCAGCCTCCGGGTCGAGGTCACTCGCTGCGACAGGCCCCATTCGGTCTATGCAGCTTCCGTGATAGTCAGGTGGTAACAGTCAGGTCGAACGTAACAACGCCGCAAGCACGAGGCCTAGCACAGGAAGTATTCCGAAAAGCGCTCCGCTCCGCTCAGTGCGAACTTATGGGATTACCTCGCCATTGTTCGAAATCCTATTTATTGGCGGAGAGGCTGCTTAATGGCAAGTATAGTCTAGAGCCAAATTGATGAGATTTGAATAGTTTGTAATTCTGCATAGATGATTTCGAATGGCATGTCTGGCAGCACCACGGTTCCAGTCCGGTTGACTGACGTGTACACTGTGGGAAATCGAAATTGATATATGAAATATATGAAGAAATATATGAAATTTATATGAGGATATGGATTATTGGATCGCGGGTCGGCCATGGAATCACGAAGGAGTTTTCCGTCCCTGATGCTTGAGTCGATATTAGTTGGTGCTCGTACTCGGAGACATCCGCTCATCTCTCAACGAAATAGGACGACAAACGACGGAACTCGTGTGGACAAGTGGGTTTCAGTGAGGATTACCTAACGAAACTTCGCTGCGCAGGCCTTCCCATCCAACACGATCTCAGTGGTGCCGGATTGGGTGCAAACGAAAGTTGCCATTCACTCGTGAAAGCGAAACACCTACTCGCCTTCTGGTTGTTCGCAATCTTCTACAAGAAACGTAATCTTGCCACTGGCGGCAAGGCGGCGGCGGCAAGGCGACGCTCCATAGTAGAATTTTTAGGCGTTATAACCTGACTTTTCGAACGCCGTTAGCCCGACATGTTAGTGTTATTCAATACGTACACGCGTTCTCCTTCTTTCTCTCGCACGTCTGATGCGTAAAGCGTAGAGCGTGCAATGGAAAACTCCGTTTCAATTGTGCTCACGCAAGGAGCTCAAAATCACGCGCCGAGGCGGAGGGAACGGGAGGGTCGCCTGGTTCGTACCCGTCGATCCGGCTCAACTTTGTTAAATTGGAAACGTGCCCGTTTCCATTCGAGAGGCGATTAAGGGACCCATCGACACGAGCAGGCCCGGCCCCACCGGTCCCCTAAACCCGTTTACGAGGCCACTTCGTACTCCCTGTGAGCCGCACCCCACGCCGCGCCCCGCACGATCTGCCGGAGTCATTTGCCTAAGTTAGACGCACGCCGCTATCAACACGATAGTCCTGTCTAGTCTCAATCACGACGGTCTTACGAAAGCCGAATCATGCTTCAAACAAGTGCGGTATCAGGCACGTCGCGAGCGAATGGCCTGACGGAAGGTGGTATGAATACGACTATAAAAAACCGACAACAAACAGAGATAGATTTGCCGCGTAGGCTGTGAGTCCAACACGAGACAGGGGAAAAGGGGGGAGAGGGTTAGGGGG